>MCJB01013725.1:89964-106448 GCA_002018475.1 Nicotiana obtusifolia | reverse complement strand
GGGGGGGGGGGGGGGGGGCAGAGTGGAGTTTATTGATGGTATTTGGTACATTCTGAAATATTTGGCCTTTAATAATTTATTTCCTTTTTCTTTCTTATTCTGTATATATTCTCTCTTTTTCTGTCATTATGTGTATTCAGTAGTTTTTATTTATTAGCTTCTTTATTTTTGTTCCTTTGTTAGTTCTTAGTTTGATTTAGTAGCTTCTTTGTTTGATTTAGTAGCTTCTTTTTATGTTCTAGTAGATAATAAGCCTTTGGTTTTCTTAATGCCACAGGTTTTTCCAAAGGTATTGTTGTGTGAACCGAGTGACTCATCCCAACGATGGATGGCGTGAGAACCTTCTAGTAATGAATAAACAGACCTAATTAAGTCATGCTCGAAGAGTCAAACATGCTTCAATTGGTACCAACATACTTAATTACGTGCTTATGGTTAGAAACAAGGTTTTTGAAAGAAATAGCTCTAGTTAGTGACTTTGTGAATCTTGTGTTGACTTTGGCAACCATCGAGTGGTTTAATTGAACCATTGTGATTTTCAATTTTGAATGTGGTCATTGTGGGCCCTCGACTCTATTTTCTTTAACAATCTAGTTGCGTGAGAGGTAGGATCTTTTGTTGCTAGTCCAAGTACCCGCGCGAATGGTCTAGAACTTGCCCCGAATGTATTTTAAGGCGAATTCTTAAGTTTCGCCTTGGCTTGAGAAGTGATTGCAGGCTTTCCTTGGCCCATTTGAGTTTTCTATAGCCAACAAATATCATTATCCCTAGTCAACCTCTTTGAGCCTCGAGCCTTTCTCATTTGATGACCATGTTACAAGCATTTACCTGTTTTGTCATGACCTTCTCTAGGCACCCGAGCTTTCCTTAACACTCTTGAGAAACAAATAGCTAAAAATGTAAGTTTGAGGAAGAGACGAGGAACTTGAAAAATGTATCAAGTCACAAAAAAGAGAAAAGAAATGATGAGAAGAAAAGCCAAGAAAAGAAACGAACAAAAATAAAAGTGCAAAAAAAATGAATAAGTGGAAAAGTTGAAGGGATTCAAAGGGAGGTAATGATCCCAAACATGGAGAAATCAAAGATGGAAATGATGTAATGATCAAGAAAGAGTGATGTTAAGTGTCTCTACTTCCCGAGGAAAAGAAAGTGCCTCAAAGAATTGGTAAAGTGTGAGCCGAGAAATGAGGAATGAAGTGCTTAAGGAAAGGTGTAACCACTCACCCACACTGTATCCAACCCTAATCCAAAAGCCTTCATTACATCCTGAAAGAAGTCTTACTTGATTTCAAGCTGAGTGAGCTTATATTAATGGCCATCTATATGAGGGGCAAGCCTATGGTACTTGAAGCCGTACTTGCGACATTCTCTTGAGAGAGATGAGTGAACCTTTCATAAATCTTTAGATTGAGTGCTAAATTTCCTAAGTGAGACAGAAAAATGGAAAGTAGAGGAGGAAGAGTTTGGAGTCCACCATGACCTACATGATAGAGCAAGAGTCTTTGATGAGTGAAGTCAATTCTTGAGGCTCAAATATCACATTAGAACTGTATGTGCATGAATGTTTAACTTGCCACCTTGTTGATAATACATGAGTAATGTGGGTAATTGTTGGTCCCAACTAATATGTGGATGGCTTACCTTTAAGTCACTAGAATGATCCTTAACTTTTGGAGGTGGGAACTAATTTATTTGCTTGAGGACAAGTAAAGACTTAAGTTTGAGGGAGTTGATAAGTGGGGGTTTTTGACGACTTATTAACGCATTTTAGCTTTTGCTTTAGTCTAAAATTTATTGAATTGTGTTCCTAAAACTAATAAAATTGTGCAAAATTGCAGGAATGCTAGAAGTTGATCTTCCAAGATGAAATCCGGCTCAAAAAGGAGTAATTCAAAGCACAAGGCAATCAAGGGCACTGAAGCACAAATGTGCGGTCCGCAGAAGGAATTCTGCGGTCGAAGAATAAATTGCAGATCGCAGAATTTCATTTGCGGTTGCAAAAAAAGAGGAAAAATCTACCAGACATTTGCGCAAAGTGCGGACCGCACATGAATTGTGCATCCGCAAAGCTGGGCTAAGAGTCGAAGATCAGAGAGTATGCAAAAAGACTAAGTCCAGGAGTTTTTATGAATTGCAGACCACACAAGATTTGTGCGGCCGCAGAAGAGTGCCTTGCGACCGCACTCCTAATTGTGCGAACCTCAGAAGTGTTACCTTGCGAATGAAATCCAGAAATGTGTGGCCGCAGATGAATGCCTCGCTGCCGCAGTTCAAAATGTGCGGCTGCAGAACTCCAGTTCCTGCCAGATGAAGAAATATGAGGACCGCACATGGAATTGTGCGGACGCAGAACCTCCCGAGGGGTATTTTTGTCCAAGATTTTCAGCCATGTATAAATAGACGAGTTTCACAAAATTAGGTTAAGTTTTAAACATAGAAAGCTATTGTAGCCGTTTCTCTTTGCTATTTTAGGAAGTTTTAGCTTATGTAAGTATTTTAACATTAGACTTCATCATTTTAATATTCCTTTATGAGTTTAATTAGTTTTTCATCTTTATTTTCTTCAAATCTCATAATGAGTAGCTAGATTTTTACTAGGGTTGTAACCCCAACCCTAGTGTGTAAACCTTATGTGTGATTAATTTTATGCTTGTTTGTGATTGGGTGTTGATTATTTAGCTTAGTTCATACTTCAATTTTAGAATTAATGGTTGCAAACATTGATTCATGCCTATTTGACTTAGTCTCTACTTGAGAAAGAGGGACCTAGTCTAGGATAATTAGGCTAACAAAGAATTGGGTCAATTGAGCGATTGATTAACCCAATTAAAAGGTTCAACCGAGAGATAGTAATAACCCGACTAGAGCTCTTATCAACTGTTTTTGGTGATACATATTTGGTCTTGAGAAAGCCAAATTGGGCAAAACCATTCTCTGACCGAGAGTTAGTGAGTTGGTAGTTTAGAGTTGAGAGCTATAATACGCCCCAATGGACAAAACAAGCATTAAAGTCTTTATCCCATTAGGCAGACACTTAGGTCAAGGTCACAACCCTAGGCCTTTTATCCATTTGGTAAAACCTTAAGAATAAATATCTCTAGTCTTCTTTCTTTATTTTGCAATCATTAGTGTAACATTAGAAATACAAAATAAATCTTTGTAGTGAAAGTGCAGTCTAGATAATCCAATTTCTCAAATTGAAATATATACCCCTAACTCCCATCTTAGCTCCATGTGGATTCGACTTCTACTCTTAGTTGGGTTTCTATTATTGCATACGACCGCTTCATACCTCTTTTGAGGTATGCTTTGGAAGTGATCACACATGTAAGTCAATGTGAAGATATTAAAAGGCTCAAACCGCTGAACGACATGCTAAAGTTCAAAACGACTGGTCAGATCGTGACACAAAATCTTATGGCAGACATTTGTACATCTTGAATACAACTAATTACTTCTCAAAATAGGTGGAAGTTGTTGCCCGCAAGGAAGTAAAGAAGGACAGTGTTGCGAACTTCATCTGAGTAAACATCATTTATTGCTTTGATATTCCTTGTTACATATTAATAGATAATGGCAATTTATTTATAACAAGTTGATGAATAAGATTTGTAACATCTTTGGCTTCAAGCAATATAACTCTTTTATGTACTATGCTGCTGCTAGTGGTTTAGTTGAGGTATTTAATAAAACTATATATGACTTTGTTGAATAAAGTCGTTTACAGGTTCAAACGAAATTGGCATGATCGTATGGATGAATCTTTGTGGGCATACAGAATAACTCACCATACACCAACGCAAGCAACCCCTTTTTCGCTTTTCTATGGAGTTGAGGCTGTTTTTCCACTAAAGCGTCAAATACCTTCCTCACGATTTGCTATTCAAAAAGTGATCATCGATGAAGAAAATGCTCGACTTCGACTAGTAAAGTTGGAAATTCTTGATGGGAAGAAGTTGGAACCTCAACAAAGTCTTGAATTTATCAAGCTCGATTGTCTCGCACCTTAAATAAAAGAGTTTTCCCAAGAACCTTTTAAGTAGGAGATCAAGTCCTCGCAATAAGAAGACCTATCATCATTTTTCATCAACTAGAACTAAGTTTACTTCAAAATGGGATGGATCATATGTTGTGCAAGAAGTCTATTCAAGTGGTGCTTACAAGCTTATTGATACAGAAGGATTAAGAATCGGTTCTATCAATAAAAAATTCTTGAAGAAGTACTATCCTTGAAAGTAAGTAAAATCCTTAATGCAAGAACATAAACTATATGTTATTCCTGGTCTGCAAGAGTATAAACTCTGTACGACACAAAAAAAAAGTTCTCTAGGTTGAAAACCTCGAAAGAGGCGGCTTAGAAAAAAGTTAGGACATATAAAAGAAAATAGAAAAAAAAAGTTCATCCATTCTGAACAACAGTATGGCTTGATCCTCTTCACTGTCATGTCTCAAATCCGACCTTGACGCAATAGGCATCCGATGATAAGGAACAGCGCCAAAAGCACCTTATAAGATAGATATTACAATACTTGCCCCTCGTTCAGTTAATAAATTATTAAACATTAAGCATGATGAAAATAAGTCTAAATAAAATAATCTGAATTGAATGTAATAATCCAATAATCTTGAAAATAAGCTAAGCAATGACTTGCACAATACTTCCCACAATATGACCATTGTCTATGAAAGTTCTAAGAAAAATAATTGAACTTAAGATACAGCTTGAAACTGAAAAGAATTAATAAAAGACTCAACGGAACCTCGAACAAGGATGTGCGATCACCAACAACTCGAAAGCAATAGTACTCCTAGCCCACTCGATCTACCTGTACCTACTCTACTCCGCTGCCTAACATACCATAAAAAGAAAAATGATATACCGGAGTACTAGGTACTCAGTGAATATCTAGGAACAAGTACACATATAAATAAAATAAGTACAAAGTATAAAATAAAACAATAATAATGAAACTATTCAAATTAAATAAGTATAGTAAATCATGTGTTCTACAAAAATCAACAGTAAAAAGATAATAAAGTATCAGTTCATCATGTTCAGAAATCATATCATGCCCATATAGGCCTGTATAAATTACTGTCAATCAAGACTCATTTCTTTGCCCATATAGGCCCCGTAGCATTGTCAAACAAGGCTCAATTCCATTGCTCATACAAACCCAAGTAAATCACACATACATGCCCGAATAACCCATACAGGCCCAAATAAATTGCCCAAATAGGCCCAAATAAGTTTCGTGCTTATCATGCATGCCTTTTTGTTAATCATGGCATAGTAGCCGATTCGTTTACGTTCATTATTCCTTTAGCAAGGATATTTCAAAAACTCATGCTTTAATTCAGAAAATCATACTCAAAAATCAGTAGTTCGAAGACATGTATTGATTTAAATAAATCACGTTCATAAGCGTTATGCTAGTTCAAGTTCAATAACTCATGCATAATGTGTATCATTATTCACACACCTTTATAGTGAAAAGGGGTGTCCAAGGTGACATACCTTAAATCCTACTAAATAAAATAAAAAGCAATCTCCAACGCTCAAGCAATTACTCTTTGAAGAATTTTCAATATTCCACCTCAATTACTCCTTGTTGGATTATCATAAATTTTGTATGGTTTGGGGAAGCTCTAAGGTGTTTTTCTCCTCAAAAAGTCCGCCAAAATAAAATAGGGTTTGAAATCTCGAAAATTCTTGTATTTATTGATTCCTATTAGTTTTGACATGCGACTATCACATACGGTCTCTATATATTGTGGTATGTTGGTCGTATGTCAACTTTTGAAGCCTACAATGGTGTATATAAGTTAAATATACTACTAATATACAACGAATATACGAATCATATGTTAAATATACAGCATAAATGTTGAACATGCGGCCTGTATACGACCTCCACATGTAAACTTCAAAGACTTAAAAATTTTAACACTTTTGGACTCAAAATACGGTGCAACATACGGTTCGTATGTCCAACATGACGTTCGTATGTTGCTCTCGCATGTCAAATTCAGAGACTTGAAATTTTTAACTTTTAGTGCATTCCGAAGACTCCACATGCATATCGAACATGCGGTGCGCATTCCGGCTGCATATTGACCCAAATTTTTTCAACTTATTTTTTTTTCGATTCTTTACTACTCTATTCTTTTTGTATACTTGATACATACTTAAACCTCGATTCTACATGTGAATACATTTCAGTTACCAAAATTCAAGCCAACCACAAGTATTTAACGAGTTCAAACATAGCCTGAATTTGCGGGGTGTTATATTATATTCCCCTTTGATTCATCTTCGAGTGTGGCTCATTGTCTAAAATTTGACTAACTCCTAAAATTTGCAAAAGAAATTTGCTAGAGTTTCCTTTGTAACCGGAGTTATCCCCAAGAATCCTATTTCTCCTTATTACAATAATTAACCACACACAAGCCCCAACAAGAATTTACATAATATAATTATTCACACACTCTTAAACATGCAATTCAAGCCTATCATTACCTTAACTTCATTATTCCTTGTAGCTAAAGCTACCCCAAAATTTCCTATTTTTCGAATATCTCTATAACCAACATCCGTACATAATTCCAAAAAGAGGAGCACTATACATCAATCCAAACACTACACTTTAGCAAGGAGGCTAATTCAACAACACACAAGCCTAACTTATATTATTTCCAGCGCTCATTAAATTTAGAAAGAACAAGCATACGTGTAGTTGCCAATAAAAGGGGTATATACTCTTTCATGTATTTTTCTTTCTTTATCTGTAGTAACTTTTTCGAACTTTAATTTTGTCTAGGATAATATCCTTTAGCTCTTAACCTATACGATCTTTCACATCACTCTTAATCTTTTTACAACTATATGTTGGTATTGTACTACTATATTTCATATTACATAGGCTTTTTAAATCGTATAAATTTTGAAATTACTTGAGGTATATCCCCTACTTAGCATGCTCTTGGTGATTAGCGTCTTTTCAAACTTTTATGACTCTATTGACCTTCTCTTTAAGGCTAGGTACTTTATGACATATTGCCCTTAAGTCCTTGTTCTCTAATTTCCTTATGACCATCATAATCTAATTAGTAATAGCAAAATCAATATTACTTTTTAAGACACAAAGTTATATATATGTGATTTATGTGGTTTCTTTGAGAAATTTATGTCTACATTCAACATATACTATCTTTGTTGTATAGTTGGTCAGCCTTAAACTAAATAATTAATATTTATAATGATATAACCATGTTCCTCGACTTTATTACTTATCTGGATCATTTTTGTCACTCTTAAAATGCAAAAAGATTGTTTCATCTTTGTTCTATCACATTTAACATGGCTCTTAAGAACACCATTAAAATATACTTAGTGTTTTCCTACTTTAATTCTTGAATACTAATTTAGTCACCCATAGTATTTAGAAGCTTAGCATCTCGTTTTGTAACACTATACCTCCCCAGGGCACACCATCCTACTTTTGTAACTTTTAAGGTTTCATCTGTATCGAATGACTTAATCTTCATTCACTTACTCATCTAAAACTCACATATATCATACTTATACCTTCCCACGTATCATCGATTATTGTTTTAAATTCTTGTATTTTCCATATCTCCTGAAATACTTATGTTACCTTGCTTCAAGTTATTATCTCCTTCTTTAGACTAAGATTCCTCGTCGTGAACTATGTTAATTCATATTCAATAACCCCCAAAACATTCCCATTTTTTAATATATACCTAAGAACATAAAGGAAATCATCCCCTTTTCAATTCCTTTTATCCTCTTGCTCATGCATTGCACTTGATCTTCTTTATGATCAACACTACAGTAGCAGACCATCATAATATTTTACCCTAGTTTCAAATATACTCTAAGTATCATAACTTCTTTACAACACATTAATAATTTTCTAATCAAGACTTGTTTGGGCTAAAAATATCTAAGCATAGTATGAAAAGTTTGTTACATTGAAGTATTTTCACCAATGCATTGGTTGGGTTCTATTATTCATCTTAACAATTCTCTTAGGCCTACCAAGATTTCGGTAGAACCACCCTGTAATTAGGACTGTGCCATTTTTATAATTGTCTCAAAACATCAACAACCACACCCTATAATCATCATATATATACATCAAATACCTACTATTGAATTTCAAGCGACTTCGTGTTATCCATCAGACTATACGTTACAACTAATGTGCACTCCATAGCACTATTGTTCACTTGGTTAGCATATGCATTACAAGTTTATGCCATATTCGCAAGGCATGAATAACGAATATGTTATAATGAACCTAAAGAGAAGTTCAAAACCTCTATAGCACAATCTAGAATCAAGAAGAGTAAGAAACACCTATAATGTCTTGATAGTCATATATTCATACAGGTGGCCGGTATATATGAAGAGGACTTCACTAGACACAGTTCCATAGACAATCCTAAGACACTTCTAATCCTAGTTCTCTGGTACCAAGCTTGTTATGCCCTAAATCTGACCCTGGCACAACATGCATCCGATGCTAAGGAACCACACTTAAGCACCTTATGAGATAGATATTATGATACTTTCCCCTCATTCAGTTAATAAATCATTAAACATTAAGCATGATAAAAATAAGTCTAGATGAAATAATCTGAATTGAATTTAACAATCCAAAAATCTTGAAAACAAGTTAAGCAATAAATTGCATAATACTTCCCACACACAGCCCGAAACTAATAAAAATTAATAAATGACTCAATGTAATCCCACTAATAAGGATATGGGCTTACCAACAACTCCAAAGCAACAAGTACTCCTAGCCCGCTCGATATGCCTATACCTGCTCTATTTTGTTGTTTGATATACCATAAAAATATAAATGGTATGCTTGAGTACTAGGTTCTTAGTGAATGTCTAGGAGAAAGCCCTCACATAAATAAGGTGAGTACAGAGTATAAAATGAAATAGTAATAATGAGACCATTCAAATTAAATAAGTGCAGTAAATGATATGTTCAACAAGAATCAACAATAAAACGAGAATAGGGTTCTAGTTCATCATGTTCAGAAAGCATATCATGCCCATACATGCTCAAATAAATCCCAACCAATCAAGACTCATGTCTTTTCACATACAGTCATGGTACCATTGCCAAAAAAGGCTCAATTTCATTGCTCATACAGACCCAAGTAAATCGCGTATATAGGCCCAAATAGATCGCCCATACAAGCCCAAATAGATTTCCTATAAATGCCCAAATACGTTTTGTGTTTATCATGTGTGTCTTTTTTATTAATCATGATATAATAGTCGATTCATTCATGTTTATTATTCTTTTAGTAAGGACATCTCGAGAAGTCATACTTTAGTTCAAGAAATTATACTAAAAAATTAATAGTTCGAAGATATGATTTGATTTAAGTAAATTATGTTCATAAGAGTTATATGGTAGTTCAAGTTTAACAATCCATGCATAACGTGTATCATGTATTCATGCACCTTTGCAGTGAAAAAGGGTGCTCAAGGCGACATATCTTAAATCCTGCTAAAACAATTCAAAAACAATCTCAAATGCTCAAGCAATTACTCTTTTGAAGAATTTCTAATATTCCACCTTAATTTCTCTTTGTTGGATTTTAAAGAATCTTGTATGATTTGGGAAAACTCTTCGGTGTTTTTCTCCTCAAACTTCAGCCAAAATAAAATATGGTTTGAAATTTTAAAAATTCTTGTATTTATAGATTCCTGTCAATTTTGATATACAGCCACATACGGTCTATATGTTGGTCGTATGTCAACTCCTAAAGCCTACGGCGGCAGATATACATTGAATATACTACTAATAGACATTTTATATACGTCCTGTATGGTGAATATACGAACCATATGTTAGAACATGCGACTTGTATATGGCCTTCTCATGTAAATTTCAGAGACTTGAAATTTTCCAACACTTTTGGGCTCAGAAAACGGTACAACATGCGACCCGTATGTCCAATATGTTATCTGTATGTTGCTATCGTATCAAGTTCAAAGACTTAAAAGTTTTAACTTTCAGTACTTTCCGAAGACCCAATATGCAGTTGGACATGTGGCCCGCATGTTGAACATGCATTCTGCATCCTGACTGCATCTTGACCCAGATTTTTTCAATTGTTTTTTTATTTTTCAACTCCAATCTTCTTACATACTTGGTACATGCTTAGACCTCGGCTTCCAAAAGTGAATACACATCATTTACCATAAAGTGGATCTAACCACAAGCATTTAATAAGTTCAAAACTAGCTCGAATTTGTAAGGTGTTATATTCACCGAGGTACGTAGGCAACTTATAGATTAATTCTAAGTTCAGTCGCATGAGTTCAAAAACATATGTCATTCCAGATGTTTTTCGAATGAAGTACAACGGAATAAAGTCCACGTGATAGTCATTCCAAATTGGGGCTTACAAGTATTCTTTTGTCGAACTTTGTGCGTCTCATGACCCAATTCTCACTATAGGCCGTGATGGCGCCCCACGTTATTGTCAGGCAAGCCAACAACAAGTCAACGCGATGATAAATATTTCATCACACATTTTAAAATAAGTGATGAAATAAATAAGTGGAATCGTTCCATTTTCTTAGTAAAATACTTACATCATCTTCAAGGTTTGAACATGATCGAAATATAAATCGAATGTCATAACAAAAATACAACCATGAACAAAAGTATAAAGTCCCTAAAACCCGATAACACAAGTGTGTAGGAATCTACTAGAATATACATACTACTACAATAACTGTCTGGAATGGACAAATAGATCAAATACAGTAAATAAATATGAAGGGGACTCCATGTGCTGCGGATCGTAGCATAGAAAGAAACTCTCCACAAAGTCTCCTCAGCAGCTGCGCCGACGCGTCTGTATGACCACTCGATAGACCTGTCTCAGTACCTGCACAATTTGTATAGAAGTATAATATGAGTATGCAAATCAATGCATATTTAGAAAGTATCTAGTCTAATCTCGAAGAAGTAATAGCGAAGGATCGACATCTACATTACTAGTGGTACAGTAATGAAATATACATAAGAAAATAGACAAGTATAAGGCATGGGGAGTAGCAAGGAAACAAATAAATATTTACAATATATTCTTCAATAAGGATAAATATGAAATCGCTAAATACCGATTACTGTAATGGAATATATCTGACCAATATTAGGGGCAAATTCCAAATCTAAGTAAAGATGCTCATGTATGCACTAATTCCCCATCGAAGTATTCCACACGATTCAGTCGAAGCGAACGACCTGATCCCATAAGAGTGATTTTACAATATCTTGCCGAGGCGAATGACCCGATCCCATAAGAGTGATTTTACAATATCTTACCGAAGCAAAAGGCTTGATCCTGTAAGAGTGATGTTACATAATTCTGCCGAGGAAAACAACCCAATCTAATAGTTTTACATGATTCTGTCGAGGCGATCAACCCGATCCCATAAGAGTATTGAAACTTTTGACGAGTCACTAGCCCACCGCGAATATATTTACGAGTTGAATAATCATGAAACTTTTGAACAAATGAGTATGACACAGGAGTAAATCCATAAGGAAAGGTAAAAATTTTGCGGCTAATCAAGTAGCACGTCAAGTATCTAGAATAGCAAAGCTCGGTCATCTATGCAAGTATAGTCTCAGGCTAAAATATTAAAGCATTTAAATGGGCAAGATTAACTCAAATAGTACAATTAAAGCATGGTTGTCACGATCCGAAAATCACTAAGTCATGAAGGCACATAGCCCAACCCGCTAGGTAAGACCTACAAAATATAACACAACTCTAATAAAATAACAAGAAACCAGTAAATGAAATAACTGAAATTTTCACTCTAACCCAAGGTCATGCGCCTCTAAGATTTAGATTTACAAAGTTAGTATGAAAATAAATACAACATGTGTTTGTAATATACATGAACAGATTACAAATCTAAAACTACCAAGGACAAGTGATAGCTATATCCGAGAAGCAAGTACATTTTCAGTGCCAGCTCCCGTCGTCCATATCATCTCACCTCTAAGATCTACACGCAAGGTACAGAAGTGTAGTATGAGTACAACCGACTCCATGTACCCAGCAAGTATTATAATTAACCTCGGCGAGGTAATAAAAGTAAGAGTAAATGATACCCGCTAATTACCTGTACAATTTATAATTCCAACAAGTACAGAATAGTAATATGATCAAATCATGAAATCACAGATAAAACCACCTTGGTGCAGACAATTTTCTTAACGTACTCGGCTCAGTCAACAATCTAGCATATAAGAAAAATATGCAAGTAAATCAGGTAAACAGCCAAGGAAAATTGCAAGTAAAGAAGAAATGCAATAATCAAGTATCAATCTGTTGTGGCGCACAACTCGATCCAAATAGAAATCACAACACGGCTCTAAGGCCCACATCAGAATCTCAATAACAGAACCAAACCACTGATCAGCTTTCCCAAGGCCCACATTAACCAGAAACCCATCAGTTTCTCGCAATCCGCATGTACACCATCAAGAAGGAATATAAGAGGGTGACCCTAAGGGGATGAATCCATATCCACACGCTGCACGGACAACTCACGTGCTGCACAGAAAACTCACGTGCTAATGATAACAATATCTCGGATTCGCACAGACAACTCACGTACTGCACGGACAACTCACGTCTAATAATATCAACCGCATAGACAACTCACATGTTGTACCGACAACTCACGTGCCAATATCACAGTCCATCCGGCGTGGTCACATGCTCAATATCACAATTCGCCCTGCGTGGTCACAGGCTCAATATCACAATCCATCCAGCATAGTCACAGGCTCAATATCACAATCTGCACCCCAGGGTCATGTGCTACCAGTCCAATCCATATAACACAGAAAGAAGATATACAATAATATATGTACAGGATCAATGAACATCAAATTTCATACTCCTGCACTGGTATAAGTGACATGGTAAAGTGTATGCATGTGTAAAGTGTGCTATCATAGCTCAAATCAAGCAAATACATCATGAAAGTAGCAATTATTAGGATCGGTCGGGAGATTAACCTCTATGTAACCTCAAACATGGATCAAATAGCTTACAACATGGGTACAAATATAAGAACCATCATAGCTTGAAGGTTAGCAATCAATCCAAGGCATATCCTAGTCTAAACACTACCCCGAGCAAGAAAAATACCTCAGCGCACGCACATGGTCTCAACCCCACACATGTGCGCCACCCATAGTACGTAGCTATCAAAAATAACTCAAGAAACTAGTGCCTCAACCAAGTTTAGGTAAGATACTTACTCAAGTAAGCCAAATCATTACTCCAGAAGTGCCATCCTGCACGAATCAATCTCCGAATGGATCAAAAATGTCAATCTGTAATCAAATACTCAAAGTTAACCAAAATGTCAATCCGTCCCCACACCCAGGAACCTAACAAAACTCACAAATTTCGACAACCCATTTGGATACGAGTCCAACCATACTAATTTCACTCAAATCTAACTCTGAATCAATGTTCAAATCTCAAATATTTACTTTAGAAAAATTTAGACAAAAACCCTCAATTTCTCTTTTAGATTCATCAATCAAATGCCAAAATCGAAAATAAATTTGTGAATAATAATAATAACTGGGTCAAAATACTTATCCAAACCAAATGGTGAATATCCCCTCCAAAATTGCCCAAATTCGAGCTCTGAATCTCAAAATATGATAAAATGAACTCAAAGTCCGAAAATAGAACTTTATAACACTGCTCCAGGGATACCTATCGCGATCGCGGGAAGAGTTTCACGATCGCGAAGCACAAAATTCACTGCCCAAGAAATACCCTACACGTTCTCATCACAAACCTTGGGAACGCGATGCACAGATAAGCCAACACTCTACGAACGCAGCGTAGACCCTCGCGAACGTGATGGCAAAACCACCAGCTCCCAGCACTTCATCGCGAATACGACTCTCTTCTCGCGAAAGCGAAAAGGAAAGTACTCAGCCAATAAACAACTTCGTGAACGTGGTCCTCACCCACGAATGCGATGAACAAAACTCCCCCAGTCCAATTCCTTATATGCAATCGCAATGACACCACGCGAACGCGATTCACTGTAGACACCAGCAAAACCAGCAATGCAAACAAAAGAGAAATCATTTGAAACTACCCTGACACTCACCCGAGCCCTTCAGGACTCGTCCAAACATACCAACAAGTCCCAAAACATAACACGGATCTACTCGAAGCCTCAAATCTCACAAAGTCATAGCAAATGATCAAAATGGTCCTTAATGTATTGGGGTTGGTTTATTTTGGTCTTGATATATGCACCCTAATAGGTATGGTCCTTAATGTATACTAAAAGTGTATTATTTTGGTCTCTACTCTACAAATTAACAGATTTGTCTAAAACCTCTGTTAAGTTTAACCCCTACCCTTTGCGAAAAAAATGGCTTATCGGATCTCCTCTGTCAAAACTGACAACGACGTGAACTACGTTTTTAGCAGAGTCATTTTTCTTTCTAAAAGTTAGTTCTTTGAACCAAATAAATGAAAATTACAACTGACCTATTGCAAATAAATTTCGGAAAAGGTCCACATATTACCAACAAAAATTACGTATAAGAAAATAATAAACATTATAAGTTTAGTTAAACATATAACAATACCAGCTAGATCTCCTCTAATTAACACTAAACCAACAGAAAATTAGCGCTAAAAAAGAAAAAGAACGGGGTAATGTATAAAAACAAGCATATCTAGTTAGGGATGGGCATAATACCGACGAAACCGAAAAAACCGGCCGAACTAAAAATTTTGATTTATTCGGTTACAGTTTTTCGGTCGGTTTACGATTTATAGTTTTTAAAAGTTTAATTTTCGGTTCGATTTTCGGTTTTAACAGTTCGTTTTTCGGTTAAAACGAAAAACCAAAATTTTTTACCAGCTGAAGCCCAATCCTTTGAGCTTCCTTAGCCCAATCCTTCGACCCAATACTTAGCCTAATCCTTCGACCTTCCTTAGCCCATCTGAAGCCCACCCCTACTTTACCCAATACTACTCCCTATTCCCTAATCCTTCGACCTTCCTCACCTCACTGACCTCAGTACTTATATCACGACCCAAAATCCCAACCATGGTCGTGATGGCGCCTCTCATGAAGACAAGGCCAGCCAATTCAAACTAAACTTCATTCAAACAGTTAAACGATACGAAAATAATATAAGTACGGTTTAATAATAGTAATTTGCGAAAAAACATAGGGAACCATCCCGACTACAGCCCGAACCGGGGTGTCACAAAGTCATGAGCAACTAATGAAAATCCTAATTATAAGATTACTAATACAATATCTTGGCACAATTGTTCGAAGATACTGGAAATAACAAGATAAAAGAGATACGGGGCTGCGGACGCCAACAACTACCTCGTAGTCTCTGAATCGCCGCTTTGACAGTAGTAATCAATGTCTCGGAGCTGAACCGATAACGCCTGAATCTGCACACATGGTGCAGGGAGTAATGTGAGTACTTCCAACTCAGTGAGTAATAATTAGAAATAACAACTGAGAGTAAGGAAACACATAAGGCATACAACAACCCATAATGAAACAGTAAAACATGTAAATAATCAAGTCAATAACATGAAGTAAAAGAAAATATCATGACTGGCCAAGTCATATCTCGTGACGGCGTGTCACCCGTTCCCATGGGTACCCGGCGCTTACTGTGGGGGGTGCAGTAGCGTAATATCTCGTGACGGTGTGTCACCCGATCCATTCACATCACATCTCGTGGCGGCGTGCCACCCGATCCTACCACAGAATCCATATGCTAATCTGTCACTCTTATTTCGGTTAAACCATCTCCTTTAAGCAACTTATCAACCTCTGCTTCTCATACTTGGCCTGCTAGTACTTCAACCACCGCGAAACACTTCCTTCCATGTCGTTCCTCATACTTCGCTGCTCACGTGTTGTATCAAATCGAAATCTATCTCTGTAGCACCCGAACCAATAAAATGTTACCGACTCTAAGCCTCTTCGAAGATTATCTTTCTCGAGCCATCCCCATTAGAGATACTAATTTGATTCGAACCGCTACACACAGCTATCCCTGGCAACTACCCCTCAGGAACCATTTCACAGCACCATGCCCGAAGGCAAAATCCAAGAAGACCGTAACACCGACGAACCATAATGCGTTCAAACAAGGACGACGACACCGCATCACATTGAAAATTCCATCATGCTTGAAAATATCCAGTCTTGTTACTTCATCAACCAAACATGGACATCTATAGTCCGATTGCCTTTCCTTCGCTGGAATTAAATGCTGAACCTCTAAATCATACACTGAAAAATCCTCCTTTCGAGTCATTCACTGTCGCGTTCCATATATAAGCACTCTACCATTTCACCAACATTGTATGACAATAAC
>MCJB01013725.1:60370-81035 GCA_002018475.1 Nicotiana obtusifolia | reverse complement strand
TTCTTGCCAAATGATCCAACCCAAAGAGACAATAGATACATACCCTGAACCTGATACAGAACTCTTTTGGAACATACAAAGCATCATGGAAGAACATGATTGGTGTCGAACTTTCGACAAAAATGGATCAAAAATTTGGTGGTTCAAATGCCCCTTTACGGGACACTGCCCTTGGGATCTTGATTGCGACTGTCAAGACTGTTTCGAAGATCCAAATGGAAAATACTATGAAGAAAAGTGCAACCTCAACAAAACCAAACCAAAATCCAAGAAAAAGGGCAAAACCACTGAAAAACAATTTCGAGCCAGATATGAAAATAAAGACCCTTCAATTGGCTCATTAAGCCGTCCAGGTAAATATTAATTTCTTGTCAGTTACAAACCCCAGGAATGGCCAAAATTACCAGAAAAATTCACTCCAAGTTGGGAGGATAGTGAAACCACACCCAAACCCGAGTCACCACCAGTCCATACTTCACAACCCAAAAAGCCACCTGATCTTAAAACTCCACCAATTCCGAAAATCAAAAATCCCCCGCAAACACAGATATTCATGTTAAGTTCTTCAAGCTCCAGCCATACCCACGATTTTCCTTCACTACAACCTTTTGAAAAAGAGGGAATTAGCCATGCTCCAAAAATTCCCAAGAAAAACGTAGTGCTGCCTACTGGAGAAAAACCCCCAACAAGTGACATCGAGGCGACAATAAACTGGCAATCCGAAAACTCCATCTGCCAAAACAAAGTCCTGACCAACATTGGCAATACCATAAAAAATGTGGCTCATACACAAAACAAAATGATGAGCAAGGTGGAAACAATTGAGAAAAAGATGGAGCAAACATCGTCTCGCCATGAAGGACTAATCAAAGCGTTGGAACTAAGGTTGGCAAATCTACAATATGAGATTTGTCCGCCAGGAACTTCACTCTTCCACTTCTTCCAACAACAACAAAAGGAGACGGTTTCCATCAAAGAACAGATTCAGCTCCTGAGAAATGACTACCTTAAGCCACAAACAACCCCAGTTGTCACCTCAAAACCTACCTTTTTCCCGATGTCTCCACAACTTCCCCACCTAAGTTAGACAACACCTTTTTCTACTTTTCCATCTGCCTCACGGAATCCATTCTCCTTCACCCATCCCGTAAAAGAAGAACAGGAGTTTGATATTGCAAAATTGATTTGGGAAAGGAAAGATGCCCTTGCAGCACAAAAACAAGCCAAGAAAAGGCGAGACCATGCAGAAAGTTCAAAAGGATCCAACCCAGAAAATCTGTTGATTTCTGACCAGAAGGCTCCAGACCTCTATGTCTCTCAGCCGAGATGCATATCAGATGAAGAGACTCCATGGTCCGAATCTCTAAATTCATCAGAGGATGAATCAACGGAAGATAGCTTTCAATCAAGCAATGAATCCATGACGAACTCTTCCGAAGACGATAATCCCCCAATATTTGTCAATCAGCTAAGAGAGTCAGAGGTATCTGAGATAGATGACGAACAAGAAGGCATGACAGATGAGCCGATCCCAGAAAGAAGATATGAGCCCATGGCGTCCAAGCCAGTTGGAACTGGTTTCCATACTTTCACCTTAGACGACGTCAAAGTTTCAAAATGGCCTCAGAGGATCCAAGACTTCTATACTTGGATGGTGACCAAAAATTTAGCAGAAAGAGAAAAGTATGTCATCCTGTCAGAACTCACTTCACGATTCTCTAGAATCCTCAGAGATTGGTGGAACTCACTTGGATTTCAAGACAAGAATATGTTTCTTACTTCCCAGGATTTTGCCTTCAACATCCGGATCCTACATGGAGTTTTCTGCGGAGATACTGGCCAAAGGTAGGAGAAAATGCGAAGACAGCTCTTCGAGATGAAGTGTGTGTCATTCGACAGAAATGATATTGACAGATATTTTCAAAAAATGGCCAAGATATACTTTGAAATCGGCGGAGACATCAATCTGAAGCAAGCCTTCGTCTCTTCTCTTCCAAAGTTGTTGGCAAGCCGAGCCATGACCATCATTGAAGAAAAGTTCCAGTCCATAACCATCCCACAAATTGGTTACATCAGGCAGGCTATTTCGTCGCATTGGTGACATTTGTACAAAGCGCTCAGCCTTAAAGCAAATTATCCAGCACAATCCAGCGCTTGACAAAGCATGCCGCAAAATTGATCTAATCACCGGATCAGGATGTTCCTGCAGCTCATCCAGACGACGGAAAGAATTCAGGAGATTCAGATGGCCAAGAATTCCAGATGGAAGATCAAGATCCAAGAGGCGCACAAAGTATTTCAGATGCAGAAGGCCAGGAAATTTTCACAAGAAGGACAGATGCTTTATTTGCCATAAGATTGGGCATTTTGCAAAAAATTGTCCTCAGTCACGAAGATCTGTCAAATTCCTTGAGGAGATTGAAGATTACACTGGCATACATCTTGCAAAAGAGGAGGACCTTGAATCCATATTCTCTGTGGATGATGAACCCAATGAAGAAACTATATTCTCTCTCGATATCTATGAAGATCAAGGCAATGATCAGTACCAGATTTCAAAACCAGTGATCGAGGCCCGAGAGGAGATCAATGCTCTCACAGTCTTTCCTCAAGTAGAACTCAAAGTCTATTCATCGAAATGGGATAAACCAGCTCGCGTTATTGCTTTCATTGACACCGGAGTTGCATCCTCACTCATAAATCCTGCTGTTCTCCCTGAAGATCAATGGGCGCCGCATTTTAAAGATTTCAACACTGCATCAAATGCAATCTTAACCACAACTGTCATTATAAAGCACCTGGTCACGATTGAGTTCTTCCCAACATTGAAGTATAGAACCAAGCTGCTAGGATCTGATGTGCCAGGAAAAGATCTTATTATTGGATTCGACATTTACAGGCAGCTTAAAGATCAACTCCAGATCAAGGCCAAGGGGATAGCTTTTAAAAAGCAGTTCAGACCTTATTCTGAAATTCCAAGGCTATTCCAGATCACCGAAGACGAACAAATCAAAGAGATTGAGCAAAAGCTCATTGAACATTCATGTGCTGAATCCCACAAGGATTTCATGAAGAAAGGGAAAAGCCCATTATGGAAAAACCAAGAGTTTTTTATCAAGCTTCCTTTCAAGAAAAATAAAAATATCAATCCGACAAAAGCCAGTCATTCAGGCATGAATCCAGATCATCTTCAGCTTGCAAAGAAAGAATGCGAAGAACTTTTGGAATTTGATCTGATAGAGCCATCGGATTCACAGTGGGCATGCGAAGCATTTTATGTCAACAAAAGAGCTGAGCAGACAAGAGGAAAACTCAGGTTAGTTATTAATTACCAGCCACTAAACCATTTCCTCCAAGATGATAAATTTCCCAAACCAAATAAACTCACTCTTTTCTCCCACTTAGCCAAGGCCAAATATTTCTCCAAGTTTGATTTAAAATCTTGATTTTGGCAATTGGGAATCCACCCTGAAGAACGACCCAAAACGGGATTTTGCATCCCCGATCATCACTTCCAGCGGAAAGTCATGCCCTTCGGGTTAAAAACTGCACCCTCCTTGTTCCAAGAAGCCATGATAAAAATCTTCCAACCCATCCTTCATACCTCCTTAGTTTACATTGATGACATCCTGTTATTTAGTAATACATTGGAAGAGCATGTCAACTTGCTTCGGCAATTCGAGACATTAGTAACACAGTATGGGATCATGCTCTCAGCAAAAAAGATGGTTCTTGCTCAAAAGGAGATTGATTTTCTCGGAATGCATTTTGCTCGTGGTGAATATAGTCCAGGACTGCATATATGTCAGGAATTACTTAAATTTCCGGACACCAACCTCACTACAAAGCAGATCCAACAGTTCTTGGGTGTAATAAATTATGTAAGAGATTTCATCCCAAATATCTCTACATACATTTCACCGCTCACAGAAATGCTCAAGATGGGGAAAGAAACAGGATGAAGCAGTCAGAAAAATAAAGGAGATATGTAAAAATGTCAAGTCTCTCTACATCCCTTTTGATGGAAAGAAGATACTGTAAACTGATGCCATCCATGAATATTGGAGTGCTGTTCTATTTGAAGATAAAGATGGCCAGCGGAAAATATGCGGATACGCCAGTGGAAAGTTTAAAAATGCCAAAGCAACATTATCACTCCACCTTCAAAGAAATTCTTGCAGTAAAGAATGGAATCAAGAAATTCAATTTCTTCCTTATCCATACAGAATTTCTAGTGGAAATGGATATGAAGGCTTTCCCAAAAATGATCCGGATAAATTCAAAAATTATCCCGAATCCTCAGATTCTCATATGGGCTCTATGGTTCTCTCCATACAAGTTTCAAGTCAAGCACCTGAAAGGAAAGGATAATATTCTCGCAGATTTTCTATCGCGACTGGAAGAATTTTCAAAAAGATTTTCACCAGCAAAACTGAAGCCAAACAATCACATCTTTATGTTTTCAAATAGACCAGGAACTAGTTCATTGAAGCCAACAGATCATCCACCGGAGTTGTTCAACCTCATGGATCCCTTTGATCCTTCTATTGTTATGGAAAGAAGAACTTATTATGAACTCCAAGTTTTCCGGCAATATGGAGGATCCATTCTCAAACCTTTTGGCGTCAATCCAGAATATCCATTCTGCCATATACTCATAGCTCAAACCAAGGATTTTCCACAAGAATTACTATGATTTTTCTGGTACCTATGCCATCAGTATTATATTTTCATGGAATTCAAATGCAACGTCTTCAAGGATTTTGATACCATCGCACCAGCCCTTAGAATATTTTTATTATGGTTCAAGCCTAGAAGATATTGGACTATATGTTTCAGCGATTCCTACGCAGCAAAATTATTCATGTTTTATAGGCCAGTAAAGATTATTAATGGAAAAGTCCAGGCGCAAGCCGAGGCATCATTCTGGTGGAAATTTCCCGTGTCCATTTTATCAATGGAGGAAGAGTATAGCGAGGCACAAAGAGTCATTTCCAGCAAAATAGGTGCATCCCAAAAGAGATATGGCCAAAAGAATGGGCAAGCTAGAATTATACCAGTACCCATCCTCATTGGGAAAGAGTCCGGGAAGCAGCAAAAGAATATCAAACACCATATGAAGTCATCCGAGAAAGGATCAATGACGACATTTCCAGATTAAAGTTGCGGATTATATCTCTCAGTCCAAATGGAAAGGAACATAGCAGCGAAGAACCATCAAGTTCCAGGCGTTACTTCACAAGGTCTTCGAAAAGATGTCTGGAAGACAATTATGTGATCGATAAAGGATAATTGTCTTAATCCTTGCTAATACCACCTTAATCCTCCATTACCTACCAAAAAATCCTCAAAAAATATCCTACCCATGCCAAGACAAATTCCCACATCTTTCCATACTAGCGGGGCCCCACTTCACGTTGTTTTCCTACCATAATCATCCAAAAACTCTCAAAAAATATCCTACCCATGCCAAGAAGAATTTCCACATCTTTCCATGCTATCCGGGCCCCACTTCACCTTTTTTTCACATGCTTCCACATGCCTCCACATGCTTCTTCACATGCAACACCGTACATTCACAGGGCATCACATGCTTTCACATGCTACACCATGTATATTTCATCCCGTTCACATGCTTTCAAGTGTTTTTTTAGTGGTTTTGCCTAAAGTCCTTCACATGACGGAGGGACCCGCTTATAGATAAGTTTGCCATGTAAGATAGGTTTGCTTTATCTAGAATGTTTGTCTTGTAATAACCTCCTAGTCCTATAAAAAGCAGGCCTTGTAGTAGTTGTAGGATCATCTTGTAATCATCTTAGAAAGATCTTAGTAAAAAGCTTAGAATTATCTTGTACTCTTTGAAAATCTCTTGTGAGATATTTCATATGAGTTCTTTCTAAATTTCCCTCTTGTTCTTTCTTTCAAATGGATGGAAAGCCCGGTCCATGTATGAAAATAAAGTAAGTATACTCTTTGAAAGTTAAGCTTATTATAGTACGGTCCATGTATGAAAATAGAGTAAGTGTACTCTTTGAAAGTTAGCTTATTGTAGTGCGAAAGTTTTCTGAGTTATGAACAGCTAACGTTGGTTATAGTACAAAAGTTTTCTGAGTTGTGTAGCTTGGCAAGGTTGAAGCCAGCCCCCTTTGTAGGAAAACTTTCGCGACTATAAACAAATTAACTGTTTGTGTAGCTTGGCAAGAGCCAGCCCCTTGGTGTAGCTTGGCAAGAGCCAAGCCCCTTTATTTTGTAGGAAAACTTTCGTACCTATGATTAAGCTTGCTTTCCTCGAGTCTCTTGCTTTGTTCCTTATATTGTGGTTTTGTACCTATGATTAAGCTTGATTTCACGGAGTCCCTTGCTTTGTTCTTTATACTGTGAGCCCAGTCTGAAATGGTCCAGGTCCAATCCCCTTCTTCACCACCTTGGCAATCCATGACATTCCCATTGAACCAATGAGATCGTTCCACATCACCGGTCCTTATCATTCGCAAAACAAACACAAATCTCTAGGATTGATCAATCATTTTTAAACTATTTTCTCTTTAATTTCCAAACACTTAGAAGATCTAATGCTAACCATTGGATCACAGGGATCCAACATACACCAAAATTCCCCATAAAAATTGTTTAAATCCCTAAATATCAGGACCGTTGATCTAAAAGATCAACAACCCGGATCCAATCTCTCAAGTTTAAGAGACGGCCTCCCAAACCCCCTAACCCTAATATCATTTCCCTCAAGCCCTGCCACCTCTCTTTCCCTTTCCCCTCTCTTTTCTCTCAATCTCACAACCTAAATCGATCAAAAGACCTTGCACAAATTCGTGCAGGGTCATGAATTGATCCAGATATTCATCCTCTCTGCCTCCCACATCCCTGATTTGGGCTGAATCTTTCTTCTTTCATCGATCAAGTTTGAAATCCTCAAATACGAACCCTAACCCCAAAGATGAAACCTCAATCGCCTTTGATCTTTCAAATCCATGGCATGCATGGTTATCCATTTTGCTCTTGTACTTAAAATATTGTTGTTCATTCCGTTTCACCATTTGATTTCAAAAGCTCTAATCAAGGAGTCACAGATCAAAACGAGAAACATCAACTCGTCCGATTTCTTCCTTCGTTCTTTCAAATCGAAGCAAGCATAAGGACATTAGCTCGCTTCATCATTGATGTTTGATATCCATAAGTCAAATGCAATGTCCTCTGGGTATTAGGAATCTGATCGATGGTCTCTCATGATTCGACAGTTGATCTCTTATTTCTCCATGCCTTGGTAATTATCTACCAATGTTTTCACCTCTGCTCATCTCTGACTTTTACTCAATTGTGCTTGCATCACCATTCCTCCATCACTCTCCACTATCGATTTGAATCTGAAACCCTAATGCTTCACAACCACTATAAATAGGGGCTTTATATGTTCTCACCTAACACACAGAAAATATACAACAGAAGCAACAACACGAAATCACTAAATAAACAAACAAATATCAATTTTAGTCTTGAGTAGCAAAAATCAAGTTAGGGTCTTCTAAGTAGCTTCTAATTTCTTTTTGATTTTGAGCTTTACACTGGTCGGGGTTTGAGTTCTTCATTCTTTGTTTGGTTTGCTGCTCAAGAGGAGGTCAGTACACCTCCACCCTTTCTCTTTTAATTGCTTCATTCGTAAATCATGAAGATGTTACTGTTTTCCTATTAACTGCTTCGTTTATAACGTTTGTTGTTAGTTCGTAATTGTTTATTTTGGTTCACGATGACTTGTTGATGAAATGTGATGAACTGTTATATTTATTTCAATATTGATTGAGTGGCTATGTGACCTTAATGACTTCAATTTCTATATTAAACAACCTATGTGATTAAGCTTCTTAACCTGCCTTAATGATTTCTCATATCTACCTACACTTCAGACTTTCCTCTAATGTTCTATTATGATCTTAATACCTTTCATGCTATATTCTTTTGAGTTATGTTATTCTATACTTGGGGTTGCTATTAGATGATTCTAGGAAGAACATACATAAAAGCACATAGTGTGACCCTGCATCGCTTGGTTAAAGCTTGTGAAGTCTAAGTGTTCAAAATGCTTTCTTACCTTTACATAAGTGCTTGTTAAACCTTAAAGTATTCTTTGAGTCATCACTGTGAAAGCTTTATATCCATGTCCAACTGTTAGTTGTAAACAGTGCTACTAGGATGAACTTTCTGTGAGCATCAGTGATCATTCTACACATGTTTTGTTATGATCAGGCTACCTCTTATGAATTAGGTTGTAGTTGTGTCTTATGTAGTTGAATGCTAACTATCTCTGTAATATGAATACAGCTCCACCATGACAGTATATTAACCTTAGTCTGAACAGATGGGTTAAGCCTGCTTAGTATGATGTTTCCCCTGTTCTTAAACCCTTAATAATAGTGATAATCTGATTTTGTAAAGTTTGAGACTTATCCCATTTAGTGAGGTCATAACTTTGGTTGAAACCTCTATACGTGTGGATGAATGAATGCTTGGCATAAATCTTTGTTTATCTCTCAAGAATTCATACTTTTGTGTTTTGAAACTTCATTGATTTCTCTCTTTCCTTGTTAATCAGAATTGAATCTGCTCTTGGAGAAACCTCTTTGTTGTTATTGATTGAGTACATTAACCTATGTCATTGTCTGAACCTTTACTGGTGTTTTCAAAAGGTTCCAAGTAGTATTGTTAACCTATGTGTGTGCGAATGACAAGATCTTGAGTTAAATAATTTGTGATCAATCTATTAGGGCAATAGCATATGTATCCCTAAGCTTTTGCAGCTCCAAACTATGTCCTTTTATCTGTCTATGAGATGTTTGACTCAATTTATTTGGTTCTTTAGCAAAAATAGTATAAGTGTTCCTATATCCATGTGTGCTTAGAAACTTTACTTTTAAGCCTGTTGTTCAATATGTGTTTTATTTACTTAATATTGGAAACCCCGTCATGAAGAATAAACTATTTCTATGTGTTTCCGGTTTTATCCTGTTAAGAAAGAGTATGCTTCTATTGTAAGGAATGTCATAGTACTTGGTTCACATTGAAAGAGCCTCATTGGCACTCAAACCTAAAGGGAAGAATGAGTATTTAGTAGTTAGGGGTGTTTGAGAGTAGAGTTTACCTCTAGGTTGGGATGCTCTCCCCGGCACAAGCATTGCCCCGGGCCTTGTGACCCTTGAGAACTTTGAAGTATCGGGGGAATCAAAGAGGGTATCGACCATGAGTGGAATTCTCTCCTTAGCCCTTGATTCATCGACACTTGTTATTCACTTAGGTTTTGGTGTTTAATAACAATGAAAGGTGTTCAATGTGGACCATTTACTATACATAACCTCCACATTTGTATGGCTTCTTAGTTTTTAAATATTGTCAGTGATCTTTCCTTTATTTTTTTCTTGCAAAATTCATATATGGGCATGTATATAGTACTGTTTTTTCTAATGACTTTCTCTCTTCTTTTTCTGAACATGTACAATGATTTGGGCCTACTGAGTTCTTTAAGAACTCATGCCCAAGTCCATCCCTGCTATGTCTGAGAAGGTCCAGAGTCAGTTGTCGCTCATCCCTGTATTGCTGGGCCTGCCTCTTTGACGCCGAAACACCACAGTCCTTTCTTTCCCTTCGCTCCTTTATTTACTATTTTTTTGTTATTTTATAGTTTCACTATGTCGTTATTCTTTATTGTGCTGTTGTTATTATATCTCACATGTATATGACAACTATATATTGGATTGAATGCTTTATTTTATCTCTTAACTCATAAAATCACAAGGCAAGCTTCAAAGAACCTAGGATTAAAAGAAGCCTTAGTTAGTAGTTAGTTCTACATCAGCTAATGAGCTATTATTAATTCATTATGCCTTTCTAACTCTTTTCTTAAAGATTTTGAAACCCAAAGGCCTAACAAAAGGCGACAGTCCCCCCTTTCAAAAAAGAAAAACCGAAACTGAGTCGCGTGCCTAATTTTCTAAAACGAAATCAACTCTTTTCGAAAAGAGCAAGGTGCTGCCGTCCGAACAAAGATTTTCAAATAATCTCCTCAAGTTTAATATTTTAGAAACCAAGGTATGTCTTAGCCTTTCTCTCATAACACCTCACTAGATTAATATGAACATCTATGCTTTAGGAAACAAAAAATGTTTTAACTTAGCTTCTTTTTTACACATTTTTCATTCAAACATCCTATCTTTCAAAGCTCTTTTCAAGTATATATATATATATATATATATATATATATATACAAACATTATTTTCCTAAGATTTTTCTATAAGCACATACCTCTTTAAACTACATTTTTCCCTTATAGGTATTATTCCCTAATATATGGTAAGCTACACATTTTAAACACTAATTAAGCATAGTACAAACCATTAGTCCTAAATCTAGTCTAAGTCCTATGGAGCTACCTCAGGTAGATTTTAAGGGATGCCTAACACCTTCCCCTTAGAAGAACAAGAACTCTTACCCATAATTTCACCTGTTAGCAGACTAATAAAGAATATGACCTTTAGTAATTAAATAGGTACCCTAGTATACCTTCAAATATAAGATGGCGACTCTCTTTCATTAACAACAGAGGAACCACAAGTTGAACCTTGTTTTGACAGTGCAACATGGCGACTCTGCTGGGGACTCACACTTAGGTTCTGATCTTTGCAGACTTGGACTGAATTTGGCACTTAGATTTGTTTGTACATTGTTTAACTGTATTTTAATTTACCATTGAATGCTTACCTTCTTTATTTAATCTTTATGTTTGCTTATTATCATGCTTATTATTGCTACACCCTTATATTTACCTCTTTACATATACTGTCATCACACTTCTTCCTATCGAGTCTTGGCCATACACTATCACACACAATGGGACGCGATGGTTGTCTTTTACACTCCTCCAAACATTCTATTCAAAACTCTTTAGTTTCAGAGAATGGCTTTGTTAGGTCAACTGACATAACTTCTCGCAGTTTTCAGTCCAACTCAAAAGTAGGAAACACTCTGCTCAAGCAAAAATAGGTCATATTGTGTAAACCATAGGTGAGTCGGTCCTCAACATCGACACACAATTAGGAAAACCACCCTAATGTCAACAGGTCATGCACCCAACGACATGACTTATGAGGAAAGACAAACAAATCTGACGAGTCTAAAGATCCGAAGCAAACACTTACCAAAACCTTTCTTTTCCCACTTTAGAAATGGAAATTAACCAAAACATCCCCGAGATCAACATGGTGATGGGAGCGCCATACAAGTCGAAGCAATGGTGGAAGAACATCCGCCAAGAACAGGGAGATGAGATTCGAACATACCTAGGCGCACTAACCGCTTTGCTAAACATCCGAGCAGACAGGGTACTCACTCGCCTGTTGATTGAGTTATGGGATCTGGCTAAGGTGGAGTTCAAGTTTGCTGATTGTGAGTTAGTACCCACATTGGAAGAAGTTACTAGTTTCACAGAGCTGCCGTTTACAAGGAGGAGACCAATACTACCAATCACTATAATCGATTACAGGTTCCTTGATGCTTTGGGTTTGGCTAACAGTCGAGGTTTTAGAAATATCGAGGACGTATGGGTGAGCCTAGATCAGCTATTCGATAGGTTCGGACATCGTGAAAGCTATGAGTGGTATTCGAGGGAATTTCAGTGTGATCAAGCAACATGGGAGAGCCTCAGGCCCATCTATTTCTCATTGGCACTGTTGGGACTTTTGGTCTTCCCACAGAGAAGAGGTTAGATGAACATCAACTTATTACCCGTGGTTCTGGCGACCTTCTATGGCAACATCCAAGCTACTTTGGTGCCGATGGTGCTAGTTGAGATTCTAAGGGCTTTGTTTGCATGTGCATGGGGATGTGATTTCTTTAAGGGTTGTAACTTGCTGATTCAGATCTGGATCACAGAATATTTCTTCCCGCGAGAGGCCACCATTGACTACTTTGTGGGTGTCAGGAACATAATCCACAACCACCACAAGAGGATGAGACATTGGGTCTCCCTCATGGACAAGAAGAGTGAAGAGAAATGCTGACTAATCTAAGTGGAGAATGGGTCAATTGGAAGCTTTCATGGTTAGGCGGGTGGGCAATCTTAAGGACTCCTCAGAAATACTTTATTGAGCTGATAGGACTTGAGGGCATTCAACCATACTCACCCTTACAGGTTCTCAGACAATTCAGAATGATCCAGGATATGCCTCTATGGATGAGGACAGCACTATATGAGGATGAGTACAGCAGACAGATTCCAATCCCAAGGATAAGAAGGCTCCAGGAAGGGTGGAACGATCTGGTCACAATGCCGATGGGTCAAAACTCGTGGTGCACTCCGGAGTATTACGTCTGGATTAACGAGGAAGACGAGCTAGCTCAACTAAACAGAGAGGGTATAGCCTAGTTGGAGGAGGCAGTGGCTGCTTTGCAAATCTACCATGAGATTCTGCCACATTACCTCGGACTACCTTGATGCATCGTCAAGTGGTCCCAGAATCCATCAATCACATGCTGCCACTTGCTGAAGAAGATGAACGGGTAGTGGAATGCATCTAGATAGAATCTAAGATAGAGCCAGAAGGAGATCTAGGAGAGGATTTTGAGTTCAACGGAGATGGGGAATGATTCTGGGGAGGGTAACTAGATGTTGATTGATTTCCCCTTCTTTCCCACTTTGTATCCTTATTCCAGTTTTCTCTTTTTTCCTAAGGGCGAGTTGTTTAAGCCTATGAAGTACCATAAATATCAGAAACAGTGATGTAACCTTTGTTCCCACTTATCTCAATCCAAACATTATCAATGGAAATGAAACTTGCTTCGGATCTGAATGTGTCAAGTCTAATTGTTTATCAACTATTCGCGATTTAGGCCAACCTCCGGCAATGAGAGGTCCTACGAATTCTATGAAAACGTGCTTGCTTGAATACGTGAATTAACTTCTCTATGTGATCTTCTGCTTGTATAAATAAAGAAACTCACTTCTGTTTCTTTTTCTTTTTCTTTCCCTTTCTTTTCTTTCTTACTTTATTATTACTCCCCAAAAGAAAAGTTGGTTGAGTCGATCAGAAACTGGTATAACCACGGTACAACTTAAGATCAAAGAGGAAGATGTCTGCTACAGGAAACCGACTGAACATGCTCTGGTCATAGCCGATAGCACCAGGCGAACGGGAGAGAAAGATGATACAAGGAATGAGGAACACGTGGCTAGGATAGCCCAGGAGATGGAGTCTTTAAGGGAGGAAGTATAGCATATCAGGGAACTAGCACATCTGGCCGTGACAACGCTCCTTCAACCACCTCGCTTTCCTTCTTTGGACTCAATCCCAGACCACTTTCTTTTCACATCACGCCAAACCAACAACACCCCAACTTCATTCACCACCACTCAAGTCATACCTCCAATAAACCCCACAAACCCACCAAATCCCCCTTTCCACACTTCCTATGTACCACAGTACTCTAAAACACCACAAAACCCGTCTACTACCACTAACGCAACTCAAACCTCTCCTCGTGATAGAGTCACTTTTACCACTCACCCAAATCAGCATATACCCGTGGTACATACTGCCGCCCACGAGAGATATGTTCCTCCTGTGTATGTCATTTTTAAACCTAGCTTTACAGTGCATGTCACGGTCAGGGTGCTTTATTACATTGACTAATACATTGAGATGGAAAGGGAGGCTAGGCATAAGGAGGAGGAGTCGGTGTCTGAGCAGCTAGAAATCTTGAGAAAACAAATAAAGAACCTCCAAGTTGCTTGGGGAAGTGAAAGTTTGGACTATGAAGATCTATGTATCCATCCGGATGTGGATATGCCAGTAGGGTATAAGCTTCCAAAGTTTTATATCTTCGACGGGACGCGTGATCCTCACGCACATTTGAGGGCATATAGTGACAAGTTAGTTGGAGTGGGAAGGAACGAGAAGGTGAGAGTGAAGTTGTTCATAAGGAGCCTAACGGGAGAAGCACTTACCTGGTATACTCGATAAGATCCGCGAAATTGGAGAACATGGCAAGATATGGGGGAAGATTTCATGAATCACTTTCTATTCAACACAGAGATCACTCCAGATAGGTTTGCACTGGTAAACCTGCAAAAAATTCATTCGATTCATTCCAAGAATATGCACGTCGGTGGAGGTCAGAAGCCGTCAGGGCACAACCTCTGTTTGATGACAGTGAATTAACCAAGTATTTCATCATGGCCCAGGAAAGGATATACTTTGAAAACATGATGGGAATGATGGAACAGAAATTCCCTGAACTGGTCAAGATGGGAGATTTCTTAGAAGAAGGTATAAAGTCAAGCAAAGTGCAATCCATGGCTGCACAGCAAGCGGCCAGCAAGGCAATCCAATCAGGTTCAATCAGTAGCGGAAAGAATAAAAAAGAAGAAGTCTCGGTAGTCGTCACTTACTATCAACCCAACCCATAGTCACGGAAACACTTCCTATTCCCCAAACAACCATTCACAACCACCCGCTTACGCCCCAGTGTATAACATCCAGCCATATTACCACCCTTAACCTCAATATAACCCTCCTTGAGCCCATAACACCCGAACCCACAACGATCATATGCTCCTGTCCAAACTACTACCCACCAAAATTAACCCACTTATGCACCATGCCCTGTCCCAATTTGAAGAGAGGAGTCCCACAAATTATACATCGAGTGCTAAGCCTCTACCCAATTGTTCGAGAGATTGCGGAGAGCATGATTGATACATCTAGTGGAAGGAAGGGTTCCTGAGTATCCCTCTAAGTATTGTGATGCAACCAAAAGGTGCGTGTACCATTCAAACGTGCCTGGTCATGATACTGAAGATTGTTTTAAGTTGAAAAATTAAACTGAAACACTGATCAAGAGCAGAGCCATTCAATAACTTCGGCTTCGCCCAGTGTCAATCCAATCCGCTGCCAAATCACCAGAATCAGGGGGTCAACATGATCACCTCGGATGAAGAATATGATTTGAAAGGAACTACTGAACAATAGGAAATGCAGAGGCTGTAAGGATCCCGCCTAAGAGGACTCAGACGATCACATTGCAAGTGAGTCCTACGGTGATAGTTGAGACTTATCAGCGACAACCTGCCATTGCTACGGGGGAAGAAGGGAGTCGGGAATATAAAATTGTCCCATGGACGTACTAGCAAAAGGAGAAGGCCAGGATGACAGACTCTACAGTAGCCTACGGTATAACTAGGTCAGGAAGGTGTTACGCTCCTGAAGATGCAAATCGTGTGAATTTGGGAAGAGAGCAGATTCAAAGGAGGAACATAACAGACCCCGAAGCTGCAGAATTCTAGAAAAGAATGTCGACCAAAGATTACTCATGTGGAGGAGCAAATGAAGAAAACTCCGACGAAAATATCACTCACGAACTTGATGATGAGCTCCGACAGTCATAAAGATGCCCTGATGAAAGTATAAAGTGGGGTATGTGTTCCAAGCAACACCACCAGTAAGGCGCTTGCCGCAACAATTGGGAAAATGGTCGAAGCAAATATGATCACTTTCAGAAGAGACGAACTTCTTGTCGAAGGCGTAAGTGCCAACAAAGCTCTTCATATCACTGTCAAATCCGCTCTATATGCGGGAGTTGGGAATCCATTTGAGGAAAGTCAAGGAAAGCCATGTGAGTGCGAGGGCTTTTATTGGTTCGCAGAAGGACCTTATCGTAGAAATTTATTTGGCATTGCAGATCATACCGGTTGAATTTCCCATATTGTTTGAAGTAATGGATATTTCTTCTTCGTACAACTTGCTGCTTGGAAGGGCTTGGATACACATGGCAGGGGCTGTCCTATCCACTCTACACCAATGCATGAAATTTGAGTGGGGATGTCAGGAGATCGTGGTCCATGGCGAATGGAGCCAATTAGCTTATTTGGAGCATGTAGTGCTGTTCATTAAAGGGCTAGATGGAGTTGCTTTCCATGCAGTGAAAATCATGCAGACCACCGAAATAGAAGAAACTAAAAACAATTGGGAACGCAGTCGCCATATAGATCCAAGATGGCCATGAGGGAGATGATGAATATTGATACAAACCAGAAACCGGGTTGGGAGCCCGGTCAGATAGGATCACAAAGCTAATTGAACCAAATGGGCAGAAAGGAAGGGCCGGCATATGATATTAGCCTCCGGTGGGGAAAACTCATACCGGTAGCTTCGGGAAAAAGGCTTTTATGCCAAAGCATGATTCAGGTACGGGCCACAGTTCAACACTAGAAGATGATGTCATCGATGGAATGGGAAGGCTGTTCATGAATATGATTGAAGAATGCTGTGAAAGAACTTGCATCAAGACACCGACCATCAGGGATGCCGAACTAGGAGAAGAGCTGCAGAATTGGACTGCCATTCCATCTTTGGTTCGCCAGGAGTCTTGGTAATGTGGGACAGTAAAAGTTTTCTTTTGAAAAGTGCATGGTCAATCGCGGGCTGCACTGTGTCTGTACCTTTTTGTCGTTTGCCTCTTTTGAACGCTTATATGTTCCCCTTTGGATGAAATAAAAAGAATCATTTTCTTAAATTATTGCAACTTCATTTACCGCTTCATTTATACTAAGTTTAATTTTTAATAATCAAAACTAAAAAACCAGCGGTCCGCGATTGTGACATGTAACAAAACTGCCGACCCAGACTATGAGGATTATGATGAGAGTGTGATGCCAGACAATTTCCCGCAAGAGATCGAACAGTTGGAGAGTCAGAAAAAGCCCAACCTCGAAGAAACATAAGTGGTCAAACTCGAAAGTGAGGAAGACGTAAAAGAAACATGAATCAGCATTCACCTATAAGCCGAGCAGAAGGAAAAACTGGTTAAGCTCCTTCGACAATACATCAAAGTGTTCGCATGGTCGTATGATTACATTCCTTGATTAAGTACTGACATTGCCTCGCATCGATAACCTACTAATCTTGTCAGACCATCGATCAAAAAAGAACCAGAAAATTCAAGCCCGATTTCAGTATGAGGATAAAGGAGTAAGTAACCAAGCAGATAGAGGCGAATGTGGCAAGGGTCAGCAATTATCCCAGCTAGTTGGCAAATATTGTCTCGGTACCCAAGAAAGAAGGGAAGATCAGGATATGTGTGGATTACGGGATCTCAAAAAAGACTAGTCCAAAGGACGACTTTCCTTTACCAAATATCCACATCCTCATCCAAAACAATGCGAAGCATGAACTATAGTCATTCGTGGATTGTTTTGCTACATACCACCGAATCTTGATGCACGAAGAAGATGCAGAAAAGACAGCCTTCACCATTTCTTGTGGAGTTTACTGCTATAGAGTCATGTTGTTCGGTCTCGAGAATGCCGGTGTCACCTACATGAGGGCCATGACGACCCTGTTTCACTACATTATTCACAATGAGATCGAAGCATATGTGGATGACATCATCATCAAGTCTCGGAAGAGTTTAGAGAACTTGGACGATCTGAGGAAATTTTTCGAGCACCTGCGGAGGTACAGTTTGAAATTGAACCTGGCAAAATGGGCGTTCGGAGTCCCTGCTGGAAAATTGTTGGGCTTCATCGTAAGCAGCAGAAAAGGGATAGAACTGGACCCTTCAAAAAATCAAGGTCATTCAAGAATTGTCACGACCCAAGAGTATGAAAGATGTGATGAGTTTCCTGGGTAGACTGATTTACATCAGTCATTTCATAGCCCAGTCCACAATAATCTACCCATTTTCAAGTTGCTGAAACAGGATGCTACCACAAAATGGACAGGAGAGTATTAAAAAGCCTTCGACATAATTAAGGAGTATCTGTCAAATCCACCGGTGCTAGGAGAAAGGAGCAAGCCATCTACTACTCAAGTAAGAAGTTCACGCCATGCGAGGCCAAATACACTTTGATAGAACACACTTTCTATGCTCTAACTCGGATCGCCCAGAAACTAAGGCACTACATGTCAGCATACACTACGCATTTGATATCTCGAATCGCCCCACTCAAGTACATCTTCCAGAAGCTGATGCCTACCGGAAAGCTTGCTAAATGGCAAATTCTCCTCAGCGAATTTAACACTGTGTACACAACTTAGAAGGCTATCAAGGGGAATGCTTTATCCGACCACCTTGTAGAGAATTTAGTGGACGGGGATTATGAGCCACTCAATACGTATTTTCCCGACGAAGAGGTATTATTTGCTGAGAAGATATTGCAGAGTCATACCCTAGATGGAGAATCCTTTTCGATGGAGTAGCAAACTTCAAAGGAGTCAGAATTGGGGTAGTCCTAATTTCGGAATTCGAACAGCACTATCCAGCATCGGCAAAGATAAGATTCTCTTGTACCAATAATATGGCTGAATACGAAGCGTGCATCCTTAGGATCGGAATTGCAGTCGACATGAACATCAAAGAACTTTTGGTCATAGGGGATTCCGATCTATTGATACATCAAGTCCAAGGGGAGTGGTCCACCAAAAATGTCAAGATCCTTTTGTACCTGCACTGCATAAAAGAGTTATGCAAGAAGTTCACGAAGATTGAGTTCAAGCACGTCCCCAGGATTTAGAACAAGTTCGTCGATGCCCTTACAACTCTATCGTCCATGATTTAGCATCCAGACAAGAACTACATTGACCCCATTTAGGTAGATATGAGGGACTAACATGCCTATTGCTTCCATATAGATGCAGAGCCAGAAATGCTACTATTATTCACAAGCGAGGACTCAGAAGGTTGGCGAATAACTTTTTCTTTACGGGGAAATCCTGGACAGGAGAACCCCAGACTTGGGTTTTTTGAGATGTGCAGATGCCGCCTAGGCGACCAGGTTATTGGAAGAAATACATGCATTAACGTGCGGACCCCACATGAATGAGTTCACATTAGCCAAGAAGATCTTGAGAACCGGATACTTTTGGATGACCATGGAAACCGATAGTATCTGCTATGTGTAAAAGTGTCACCAATGCCAGATTCACGGGGATTTCATCTAGGTTCCGCCGGATGAGTTGAATGTGATGGGTTCACCCTGGCCATTCGCCGCTCTAGTCATGGATGTGATTAGATGTATAGAGCCTGCTGCGAGCCTGCTGCATCAAATGGGCAACGATTAATCTTGATAGAAATCGACTACTCCACTAAATGGGTCAAAACATCTACCTACAAGGCCGTCACAAATAAGGTAGTGGCAGATTTCGTCAGAAGCAACATCGTCTGCCGATTTGGAATACCGGAGTCAATCATCACTGACAATGCCGCTAACCTCAACAATGACCTCATGAGAGAAATCTGAATGAAGTTCAGAATCACCCACCGCAACTCCACAGCCTACAGACCGCAAACGAATGGCACAGTCGAGGCAGCCGACAAGAATATCAAGAGCATTCTACGAATGACAGTGGAAAATCACAGGCAATGGCACAAGAAACTATTCTTCGCCTTACTGGGTTATCGTACCACCATGAGAACATCCACTGGGGCAACGCTGTACATGTTAGTATATGGCAATGAAGTTGTGATACCCGCAGAGGTTGAGATACCATCTTTGAGAGTCATTCAAGAGGCCAAATTGGACGATGCATAGTGGATACGGGTCAGATAGGAGCAACTCATGCTCATCGATGAGAAGAGAATGGACGTAGTATGCCATGGTCAGCTATATCAGAATAAGACGGCCAGTGCATTTAACAAAAGGGTGAAGCCTTTCTGGTTCACATTGGGGCAGTTGGTCCTGAAGAAAATCTTTCCCTACCAGGAGGAAGCCAAAAGAAAGTTCGGACCAAACTGGCGAATTCCTTACGTGGTCCACCGAGTATTGTCGGCGGAGCTCTAATCTTGGTTGAAATGGATGTAAGAATCAACAGGAAGCCTATCAACTTAGATGCAATCAAGAGATACTATGTTCGAAGACAAATAGAGTTAGGTTTTGCTGTAACAGAACTACGTTCAACCTGACTTCCCACAGAGGGATACATAGGTAACCCACGTAGGGTTTGGTTTCTCTCCCTCCTTTCTTTTGTAATAGAAAATCCAAAAAACATCATTTTTTGTATGTTGCTCTGGAGCTATGTGACTTGATTTCCTCAGGAAGGAATATGTTGGCAATCCTCATCGGATTCTGTTGTCTTTTGTAATTGAACTACGTTCTGGCCTAATTCCATTTGGATACGTAGGCAGTTTGAGTCAGACTCGCCATTTCATTTTGCCATCTATTGTAATTGAACTACGTCTTGACCTGATTCCATTTGGATACGTAGGCTGCCTGAGTTAGGCTTTGTAATCTTCATCATATTTCTATCATCATCCATGAAATACGTTCAGACCTGATTTCGTTTTGGATACATAGGCAACCTGAAAGGGTTCAGTTATAAACTTAGGAAAAACCTTTGTAATGCATTAGTTCAAATTAGGACACAATCACAATGACAAGCAGCCGCATTCTCAAAGCATCAACAACATGAATTTTTCAAGAAGCGACACTCGCGTTTGGAGAACCTTTCGTAGCACCACATAATCCGAAATGTCGGCATTTGTGTTAAAACAAGGTTTTTCAAAATTGTTTTTCTAAAAATGCAGTAATTTTTTCCACCTACCAAACTTCGTAGCGGATCCATATCAAGGGCCAGGGCAAAACAACCACTGTGGTCGACACAAACCAACCCC
>MCJB01013725.1:0-54589 GCA_002018475.1 Nicotiana obtusifolia | reverse complement strand
CAATATATACAAGGCTTATATAAGGCAATATCTATATATACAATATACACTATATATATATATATATATATATATATATATATATTTATATAGATATATATAAGCCATCTATATTAGTATATGCATATATAGTTTACAAGAAATTTCTCTAGATAAAAAAAAAATTAGTCCCGAACGAAAAGCCCGTTTAGGCCCGTTAGTCCCGCGGGCCTGGCCCATTTAGCCCGGGACCATGTGGGCTTAGGACCGCAGTGGGCCGGTCCCTTACATCTGGCCCGTTAGGCCTGGGACCGTTTGGCCCGGGACCGCCTCAGCTCAGGCCCGGACCATAATGCAGGCTTAAATCCTACAACTCATAATCTTTGTGCCATTCTTGCAATGTACGCCTAATGTCGGGAACAAATTGGCTTTGGTTCAATATCTTTGCCCGAAAAGTCTTTCAGCATCTTCGGTCAAAGAGGGGCAGCTGTTGACGGTCAATTTTGATCCTCCCTTTTAAAATTGATTTATTTATACTTAAATATTTACAATGAATGTTTTGAAAGTATATTCTATTAATAATTACATATTTTTGCAAATTGATTAAGTATTAGTTTTGAAATTAATAACCTAGCATTAATGTTACGTAATTAAAAATATACTTACTATTTTAGTGCTATTAAAATAATTTTTGAAGAGGTTTTATAATTATTTGAACGAATTACTTCTCAAATTTTGACTAATTAGATCATTTAAAATTAGTGTTATAAGAAAATAAAGTATTTTATAAATAATTAATTATAACAGTTAGCAGTATATCTGATATTTATAATTTTATTAAAAATAATTAAGTTTATTTAAGTCAATTTTAAAAGGGTTAAAAACTAAAGAGCTACAATTGCAATTCTTTAATTAAATACACAATAGGCATTTCTTAACTTAAACCAGCCCAATACACAAGCCCAATCAAAAAATGACCCAGGTCTAATCCCCTCCCTCTCCATTTTGGCAATCTATGCCATTCCCATTGAACCAATAAGATTGTGTCACGTCACTCGTCCTTATTACTCATAAAACAAACACAAATTATCTGGGCCGTCCATTTTCATGATCAACGGTCCATGATTTTTACTCTATTTTCTCTTTAATTTCCCATCACCCAGAAGATTTAATCCTAACCGTTGGATCACAGGGATCTAACGGACACCAAAATTCCACGTCAGAATGGTTAAATCCCTCAATAACAAGACCGTTGATCTAAAAGAACAACCGCCCAGATCCAATCTCTCAAGTTTAACTTTAGAGACGGCATCCCAAACCCCTTTACCCTAAAATCATTCCCCCAAGCCCTGCCGCCTCTCTTTCCCCTTCCTCTCTCTTTGCTTTCAACCTCACAGCCCAAATCAATCAAAAGACCTTGCACAAAATCGTCCAAGGCCATGAATTGATACAGAGATTCATCCTCCCTGCCTCCCACATCCGTGATTCTCGCTGAATCTTTCCTCTTTCATCGATTAAGTTTGAAATTCTCAAATCCGAACCCTAACCCCAAAGATGAAACCTCAAATCGCCTTTGATCTTTCAAATCTATAGCATGCATGGTTATCCGTTTTGCTCCTGTACTCCAAATCTTGTTGTTCTTTCCATTTTCACTGTTTGATTTCAAAAGCCCTAATCAAGGAGTAACAGGCCAAAACGAGAAACTTCAACTCGTCTTATTTCTTCCTTCGTTCTTTCAAAATGAAGCAAGCATAAGGACATCGGCTGGCTTCATCATTGATATTCGATATCCACAGACCTCTAGGTAGTAGTATTTTGACCGATGGTCTCTCATACTTCAACGGTTGATCTCTCATTTTCCCATGCCTAGGTAATTATCTATCACTGTTTTTCACCTCTCCCCGTCTCTGATTTTCACTCGATTGTGCTTGCATCGCCATTCCTCTATCACTCTCCACTATCAATTTGAATTTGGAACCCTAATGCTTTACAGCCACTATAAATAGAGGCTTTTAATGTTCTCACCTAACACACAGAAACTATACTACAGAACCTACACCATGAAATCACTTAACAAACAAAGATATATCAATTTTAGTCTTGAGTAGTAAAAATCAAGCGAGGGTCTTCTACCTAGCTTCTAATTTCTTTCTGATTCTGTGCCTTACACCAGTTGGGGTTTGAGTTCTTGACTCTATACGGCTAAGAAAGAGACTTTGTTTGGTTTGCTGCTCAAGAGGTGGTCAGTACACCTCCATCCTTTCTCTTTTAATTGCTTCATTCGAAAATCATGAACATGCTACTGCTTTCCTATTAATTGCTTTGTTTATAACGTTTGTTGTTAGTCTGTAATTGTTTATTTTGGTTCACGATGACTTGTTGATGATCTTTGATGAGCTATTATATTTATTTCGATATTGATTTAGTGGCTATGTGACCTTAATGACTTCAATTTCTGTATTAAACAACCTATGTGATTAAGCTTCTTAACCCGCCTTAATGATTTCTCATATCTACCTACACTTCAGACTTTCCTCTAATGTTCTATTATGATCTTCATACCTTTCATGCTATATTCTTCTGAGTTATGTTATTCTATACTTGGGGTTGCTATTAGATGATTCTAGCAAGAACATACATAAAAGCACATAGTGTGACCCTGCATCGCTTGGTTAATGCTTGTGAAGTCTAAGTGTTCAAAATGCTTTCTTACCTTTACATAAGTGCTTGTTAAACCTTAAAGTATTCTTTGAGTCATCACTGTGAAAGCTTTATATCCATGTCCAACTGTTAGTTGTAAACAGTGCTACTAGGATGAACTTTCTGTGAGCATCAGTGATCATTCTACACATGTTTTGTTATGATCAAGCTACCTCTTATGAATTAGGTTGTAGTTGTGTCTTATGTAGTTGAATGCTAACTATCTCTGTAATATGAATACAGCTCCACCATGACAGGATATTAACCTTAGTCTGAACCGATGGGTTAAGCCTGCTTAGTATGATGTTTGCCCTATTCTTAAACGCTTAATGATACTGATAATCTGATTTTTTAAAGTTTGAGACTCATCCCATCTAGTGGGGTCATAACTTTGGTTGAAACTTCTATATGTGGATGAATGAAAGTTTAGCATAAATTTTTGTTTATCCCTCATGACTTCATTCTTTTGTAACATTGTTTTGAAACTTCATTGAGTTATCTCTTTCCCTGTTAATTATAATTCTTTGAATCTGGTCTTGGAGAAACCTCTTGTTGTTGTTGATTGAGTACATTAACCTCCCTATGTCATTGTCTGAATCTTTACTGATGTTTTCAAAAGGTTCCATGAAGTATTTTTAACCTATGTGTGTGCTAATGACAAGATCTTGAGTTAAGCTAATTTATGATCAATCTATTAGGGCAATAGCATCTGTATCCCTAAGCTTTTATAGCTCTAAACTATGTGCTTTTATCTGTCTGTGAGATGTATGACTCGTGTTGTTTGGTTCTTTAACAACAATAGTATAAGTGTTCATGTCTCCATGTGTGCTTAGAAACATGGCTTTTGAGACTGTTCAATATGTGTTTCATTTACTTAATACTGGAAACATAGTCATGAAGAATAAACAGTTTCTATGTGTTTCCTATGTTTTTCTGTTAAGAAAGAGTATACTTCTGTGGTAGGAAATGTCATAGTAGTTGGTTTACATTGAAAGAGCGTCATTGGCACTCAAACCTATTGGGAAGAATGAGTTGTTAGTAGTTAGGGGTATTTGGGGGTAGAGTGTAACTCTAGGTTAGGCTGCTCTTCCCGACACAAGCTTTGCCCTGGGCCTTGAGACCCTTGGGAACTTTGAAGTGTCGGGAGATTCAAAGGGGGCATCGACCTTGAGGGGAACTCTCTCCTTAGCCCTTGTTTCATCGACACTTATTATTCTCTTTGGGTTTGGTGTTTAATGACAACAAAATGTGTTCAATTTGAACCATTTAATATATATAACCTCCAAATTAGTATGAATCTCTTAGTGTTTAAATACCGTCAGTGATCTTTCCTTTATTCTTTGCTCGCAAAACTCATATATGGCCATGCATATAGTACTGTTTTTTCAAATGACTCTTTCTTCTTTCTTGAACATGTAGAATGATTTGGGCCAGCTATCTTTAAGAACTCAAACCCAAGTCCAGCCCTGCTATGTCTCAGAAGGTCCAGAGTTAGCTGTCGCTCGTCCATGTATAGTTGGGCCTGCCTCTTTGAGGCCGAAACGCCAGAGTCCTTTCTTTCCCTTCTCTCCTTTATTTACTGTCTTTTCGTTATTATATAGTTTTTCACTATGTCTTTATTCTTTATTGTGTTCTTGTTATTGTATCTCACATGTATATGACAAGCATATATTGGATTGAATGCTTTATTTTATCTCTTAAATCATTAAAACACTGAGGCAAGCTTAAAGAACCTAGGATTAAAATAAGCCTTAGTTAGCAGTTAATTCTACATCAGCTAATCATGAGTTGTTATTAATCCATTATGCCTTGCTAACTCTTTTCTTAAAGATTTTGAAGCCCAAAGGCCTAACAAAAGGTGGCAGTCCCCCCCTTTCAGAAAAGAAAAAGCGGAACTGATTCGTGTGCCTAATTTTCTAAAAGGAAATCAACTCTTTTCGAAAAGAGCAAGGTGCTGCTGCAAAAACAAGAACCCTTACCCATAATCTCACTGGTTAGTAGACTAATAAAGAATAAGACATTTAGTAATTAAATAGGTACCCTAGTATACCTTCAAATATTAGGTGGAGACTCTCTTCCATCAGCAATAGAGAAACCGCAAACTGAATCTTGTTTTGACTAGTGCCAAATAGGGTGCAAAAAGACCTTAGTCAACTCAAACCATTTTTAAGGAAAAAATTCACACTTTCTTCAACTTTTAACATAAAGACTTTCCGAAATAAGACACGGACTGCGCAGGCAAATTGAAAAATGCTAAACAGAGCAAATCGAGATCTCGAAACATGAAAATGGAGGCTAAAACTCAAAATGACCTATCGGGTCATCACATTCTTCACCTCTAAAAACAAACGTTTGTCCTCAAACGGACACAGAAAGGTACCTAGACTGGTGAAAAGGTATGGGTATCTACTCCGCATATAGGACTCGGACTCCCATGTAGCTGCTTCGTCCGGCTGACCTCTCCACTGTGCTCAATCTAAAGGATAACCGTTAGACCTTAACATCCGGACCTGACGGCCAAGAATTTCCACCAGCTCCTCCTCATAAGTCCAATCCTTGTCCAATTGGACTAAGCTGAAATCTAATACATGGGATGGATCTTCTTGATACTTTTGAAGCATGGACACATGAAACATAGGGTGCACTACTGATAAGCTAGGTGGCAAGGGAATCTTGTAGGCCACCTCGCCCTCTCCCTCAAGGATCTCAAAGGGTCCGCTATACCTAGGGCTCAACTTGCCCTTCTTTCCCAACCTCATCACACCCTTCATGAGTTAGATCCGGAGCAATACTCTCCCTATAACCATGAATGTAACGTCAGGAACTCTATGATCGGCATAACTCTTCTGCCTGCTGAGCTGTGCAAAGTCGATGCTAAATCATCTTGACCTTCTTCAAGCCATCCTAAACCATATCGGTACCCAACAACTGAGCCTCTCCCGGCTCAAACAAACTAATAGGCGAACGACACCCGCCTCCCATATAATGCCTCATAGGGAGCCATCTGAATACTCGATTGGTAGTTGTTGTTGTAGGCAAACTCCACAAGTGGCAAGAACTGATACCAAGAACCCCCGAAATCCATAACACAAGCCTTAAGCATATCCTCCAGTATCTGAATGGTGCCTCAGATTGTCCGTCCGTCTAGGGGTGAAATGATGTACTCAACTCACCTCGTGTACCTAACTTACGCTGTACGGCCCTCCAGAAGTGCAATGTGAACTGCGTACCCCGGTCAGATATAATGGATATTGGCACACCATGCAGACGAACAATCTTGCGTATGTAGATCTCGGCCTATCGCTCTGAAGAATAGGTAACTGCCACCGAAATGAAATGCACTGACTTGGTCAACCTATCAAAAATCACCTATACACCATCAAATTTCTGTCCGTGGAAGGCCAACAACAAAATCCATGGTAATACGCTCCCACTTCCACTCAGGAATGACAAGTCTCTGAAGCAAACCACCAGGCCTCTGATGCTCGTACTTTACCTGCTGACAATTCAGACACCAAGCCACATGCGCAACTATATCTTTCTTCATTCTTCCCAACCAATAATACCGCCTCAAATCCTGATACATCTTAGCAGCACCCGGATGGATCGAATACTGCGAACTGTGGACCTCCTCAAAAATCAACTTATGAAGCCCATCCACTTGGGCACACAAATCGGACCCTGCATCCCCAAAACCCCTTCATCTCCAATGGTAACTTTCTTAACATCACTGCGTTGCACCGTGTCCTTAAGGACAAGAAAATGGATGTCGTCATACCGACGCTCTTTGATGCACTCATATAGCAAAGACCGAGAGACTATGCAAGCTAGAACCCGACTAGGCTCAGAAATCTCTAAGCTCATGAACTGATTGGTCAAGGCCTGAACATATGATGCTAGCGGTCGCTCACCAATTGGAATATATGCAAGGCTACCCATACTCATAGCCTTTCAACTCAACGCATCGGCCACCACAATAGCCTTCTCAGGATGATACAAAATGGTGATATCATAGTCTTTCAACAGCTCCAACCACCTCCGCTGCCTCAAGTTCAGATCCTTTCGCTTGAACAAATACTGTAGACTTCGTTGATCCGTGAATACCTCACACAACACACTATAGAGGTAATGCCTCCAAATCATCAACGCATAAACAATGGCTGCCAACTCTAAGTCATGAACAAGGTAATTCTTCTCATGAACCTTCAACTACCACGACGCGCTTGCAATCACCCTGTCGTCCTGCATCAATAATGCATCGAGCCCAATACGCGATGTGTCACAATACACTGTGTAGGATCCTAAACCTGTGCACCAACACCGGGGCTATAGTCAAAGTAGTCTTGAGCTTCTGAAAGCTCGACTCACACTCATCGGACCACCTAAATGGAGCACTAATCTAGTCAATGTGCTGCAATGGATTAAAACCCCTCCATGAACTGGCGATAATAGCCCACCAAACCCAGGAAACTCTAAATCTCTGTAGCTGAAGTAGGTCTAGGACTGTTCTGGACTGCCTCAATCTTCTTAGGATCCACTTTAATGCCCTCAGCCAATACAACATGTCTCCAAAAGGCAACCGAATCCAAATAAAACTGACACTTTGAAAACTTGGCATATAACTATCTCTCAAGTCTAAAGCACAACCCGGAGATGCTACTCGTGCACCTCTCGACCGTGGGAGTAGATCAAGATATCATCAATGAATACGATCACAAAAAAATCCAAATAAGGCTTAATACCTGGTTCATCAATTCCATAAATGCTTCTAGGGCATTTGTTGTGACGACCCAGCTAGTCTTCTCGTGAGTTACCGCTCTGTTCTCCCTATTTCTGCTTTATTATGCTTCGTTATCCGTATTTTATGTAATCACGTTGAATGGTTTGCGTTCAGAGTAGATTTGGTAAGAAATGAAACACTTAGTCTCTTTCAAAAAGGTTTAAGTTGTAAAAAAGTCAACCAGATGTTGACTTATGAGTTAGAGGGCTCGGATGTGAATTCCGACGATTCGATTAGTTTTGGGAAACGATTTATGACTTAGGAGTGTGATCGGAATTGGTTTTGGAGGTCCCGTGTAGAATTAGGCTTGAATTGGTGGAGTTAGTATTTTGGCGATTTCCGGTTGTTAGGCGAGATTTTGATCCGAGGGTCGAAATGGAATTCCGAGAGTTTCTATAGCTTCGTATGGTGATTTCAGACTTAGGCGTATGTCCGGATTTAAAATTGGAAGTCCGTAGGACAATTCAACGCATTTTGGCGAATGTTGGAAAATAGAAGATTTTTGGAAAGTTTGATCGAGGGGTTGACTTTTTGATATCGGGGTCGGAATCCAGTTTTGAAAAATTTCATAGGTCCGTTATGTCATTTATGACTTGTGTGCAAAATTTGAGGTCAATCGGACTCGATTTGATAGGTTTCGGCATCGAATATAGAAGTTGGAATTTATTAGTTTCATTAGGCTTGAATTGGGGTATGATTCATGTTTTTAGCATTGTTGGATGTGATTTAAGGCCTCGACTAAGTCCGTAATATGTTTTAGGACTTTTTGGTATATCCGTACGGGGTCCCGAATGATTTGGGTGCGTTTCGGAGTAGTTTCGGACCATTTCTATCCATTTGTTACTGCTGGTGCATTGCAGAAATTCTGCTGCACGGAGCTGATTTTGGGAGCTTATATCTCATAATATATAAGGAATTTGGAAATTCTCAAAACATGAAAGTTGTAGCCCTTTGAATCTAGTTTCCAGAATGATAAATCATTCATCATTTGGACATATATACAGAATGTTACAATAGATTAAATTTGGCTGGTACAGCTGTTGTTTTCCAGGCAGTGTGCATGGCAGAAATTTCTGCTGCACAGGACCGACTTTGGAAGCTTATATCTCGTAATCTGTAAGGAATTTGGAGATGATCCAAAAATAAAAGTTGTAGAACTTGAATTCTAGTTTTCAGAAAGTTAAACCATTCATGATTTTGGTATTCTATGAGAACTTTATGATTGATCGAATTTGGCTGGTGAAGCAGTATCGATAGAATTTCCTAATGTACTTTAGAAGCTCATATCTCGGAATATGTAAAGAGTTATATAGTGTACAACCTATCAAATGAAAGATCTTCGAGTATAGTTTCTATATCTTCAAACCGTTGCTCATTTGGATATTTCCACAAGGAGTTATAAGCGTTTTAACAGAAGGTGTACAGCAAGGAAAAAATGATAAGAGGATGTACAACCTGCACAGCGCAAGGTACAACTCGATGAAGCCTGGGCAAAATGTTTTAAGCCTTATTTTTTCCGCGATTTTGGTTATATTTTCACCCATAGTTGCTCATTTTTGGAGGTTCTTGAAGTAAACTAACGAGGGATTCAAGGAGAATCGATTGGAGGTAAGAATTTTGGACCCAAAACTCGTTTATATTGTGAAATCCACCTAGAAAATCATTGAAGTCTTGCTAAAATGGAAGAAATAGGGCTTGGGATTATGAAATTTTAATTGGGTATTTGGAGGACCATTTGGGGCCGGATTTGAGAACTTTTGATATGTACGAACTCGTGGGGAGATAAGGAACCCGTTGATGTGAAAATTTTTAAACTTCGAGAACTGGGCCTGGGGCTCAAGTTTTGCTAATTTCGGGATTTCTTAGTAAATTCGATTGTTTTTGCTTGGGTTTTATTTCCTCAACATATTGTGACGTAATTGTTCTGAATTTGGATAGATTCGACGCACGTGTAGGCCAATTCAAAGGGCAAAGGCGTCGCTGGCTAAGGATTTAGCCGATTTGAGGTGAGTAATGTTTGTAAATGATGTCCTAAGGGTTCGAAACCCCGGATTGCACATCGTAGTGCTATGTTGAGGTGAGGCACATGCTCGATGATGAGCATGGGGTCGTTTACCTCTGGGGATTGTGACTTGGTCCATCCCGATTTATGATTTTACTACATATGTGATCGAAACTTGTTTGATATCATCATGATTTGGGCTGCTTGCAATATTTGGGCATCTCGCCGATTATGGAACCCTTCAGGGGTATTTGTCATTATTTATTACGTCATATTTGGGCATCTCGCCGGTTATGTGAACCCCTCAGAGGTATTATTTGGCATCTCGCCGGTTATGTGAACCCTTCAGGGGTATTATTTTGCATCTCGCCGGTTATGTGAACCCTTCAGGGGTATTGTTGTTGAATTGATTCATTTCATAAACTCAGTTTTGAAACTTAAATGATATTTTCAAATAATTTTAATGGGATAGGGTGGCACGCTGCCACGAGATGTGACATGCATGGATCGGGTGACACGCCGTCACGAAATGTTGCGCTACTAAACCCCCCGCAGTAAGCGCTGGGTACCCAGGGAACGGGTGGCACGCCGCCACGATAGTCATGACTTGCATTGCATTGCATTTAAATTGCATTTTTGGTTGTGTTGGTGTGGTTTCCATTTACTTCGTGTTATCTATTTGAGATGTTACATGTGTTTATTGTTTTATCGTGGATTGCTCTAAGTCTTATATGTTTCTTACTTTCAGTCACTATTTATATTTATTACTTACTGAGTTGGAAGTACTCACATTACTCCCTGCACCATGTGTGTAGATTCAGGCGTCCTCGACTCCACTCCGAGGTATTGACTACTATTGTTAGAGCGGTGATTCAGAGAATACGAGGTAGCTATTGGCGTCCGCAGCCCGTATCTCTTTTATCCTATTGTTTCCACTTTCTTCAGACAATTGTGCCAGGGATGTTGTAATAGAAATTTTATTATTAGGATTTCTTTAGTTGCTCATGACTTTGTGACACCCCGGTTCGGGCTGTAGTCGGGATGGTTCACTGTATTTTTCCGCTAATTTCTGTATTTAAACTATACTTATATTATTTTCGTGCTACTAACTGTTTAAATCAAGGTTTAGTTTGGATTGGCTGGCCTTGTCTTCATGAGAGGCGCCATCACGACCGGGTTGGGATTTTGGGTCGTGACATTTGTCAACACAAATAACATCACTAGGAACTCATAATGCCCATACCGAGTCCGAAAAGCTGTCTTAGCGACATCCGATGCCCTAATCTTCAACTGATGGTATGCAGACCACAAATCAATCATCGATAACACTTTGGCACCCTGAAGCTGATCAAATAGTTCGTCAATACTCGGCAACGGATGCTTGTTCTTGATAGTGACTTTGTTCAACTGCCGATAGTCTATACACATCCTCATCGAACCATCCTTCTTCTTCACGAACAACACAGGCGCACCCCAAGGCGAGACACTAGGTCTAATGAATCCCTTATCAAGAAAATCTTGCAATTGCTCCTTTAATTCCTTCAAGTCATGTGAGACCATACAGTATGGTGGAATAGAAATGGGCTGAGTGCCCAGAGCCAAGTCAATACGGAAGTCGGTATCTCTGTCGGGTGGCATCCCCGACAGATCCATAGGAAACACCTCTGGAAACTCACGCACAACTAGTACTAAATCCATGGACGAAACCTCCACAGTAGAATCATGGATATATGACAAATAAGCTAGACATCCCTTCTCGACCATACGCCGAGCCTTCACATAAAAAATAAACCTATTGGTAGAATGGCCAGGAGTCCCTCTCCACTCTAATCTAGGCAACCCCGGCATGGCTAAGGTCACCTTCTTGGCGTGACAATCAAATATAGCATGATAAGGTGACAACAAATTCATGCCCAAAATAACATCAAAATCTACCATATCAAGAAGTAGGAGATCTACACTAGTCTCAAGAGTCTGAATAGTAATCACACGAGCGATAAACACGATCTACATTTAAAGAATCTCCCACAAGCATCGACACATACGCACGAGCACTCAAAGAATCACGAGGCACAACTAGATATGAAGCAAACTAGAGTGACACGTAGGAGTAAGTAGTGCTCGGATCAAATTGAATTGAAGCATCTCTATGGCAAACTGGAACAATACCCGTGATAACGGCATCAGATAACTCGGCCTCAAGTATGGCTGGGAAAGCATAAAAATGAGTCTGGACCCCACCACTCTGACCTGCGCCTCTCGGACGACCCTTAACTTGCTAGCCTCCACCTCTAACGGCCTGGCCTCCACCTCTAATGGCCTGACCTCCACCTCTGGCAGCCTGACCCCTGCCTCTAATTGGCTGAGCAGGCGGTAAAGCAACCGGTGTCGTAACCATGGCACGAGAACCCTGTTGTAGCATACTGCTCGACAATCTAGGGAATACCTCCTGATGTGACTTGTACCCCCACACTCAAAACACCATTTCGACTGCTACGGCTGTTGATGCTATGACTAACATGGACGGACCGGATAACCACTATGGTAACTCTGGATCGGAGGCACACTAATAGGAGCTGATGGTGCATTGTAGGTTAGCTGCTCAGGATGAGATACATAAGGACCACAACTACCCGAAGCACCGTGGGATGCCTGAAGTGCTGTCTAGAACGGCCTAGTAGAATGGCCTCTACCAAAAGTACCACTGCCTCCAAATGAGGCACCACTAAAACCACCAAAGTGACGAGGCCTCTTGTCAGACACGGCCCCCTCTCCTAACCACGAACCTTCTCGATCCGTCTAGCAATCTCTACGGACCTTTGAAAATAAAGATCATATACAGTCTCCTTGTCCATCCGTAGCTTGATACTGAAAGTGAGTCCATCAATGAATCTCCTCACTCTCTCCCTCTCAGTAGGGAGCAAGACAATGGCATGGCGGGCTAGGGCCACAAATTGAGTCTCATAACAGGTGACGGTCATGCCACCCTGCTGAAGGTGCTCAAACTACCTATGATACTCCTATCTCAGAGTGAGAGGAGTGAACTTCTCTAGAAATAGTTGTGAAAACTGATCCCGGGTAAGCGAAAGTGAACCAGCTAGTTTGGTCAACACATAATCTCTCCACCATCTCTTGGTAGAGCTGGTCTTCTAGAACACTGCAAAGTCGACCCCGTTGGTCTCAACAATACCCATGTTGCGCAACACCTCGTGAAAACAGTCCAAGTAATCCTGTGGGTCCTCAGAAGGTGCACCACTAAAATGAATAAAAAAGAGCTTGGTAAACATATCCAGCCTCATCAAGGCCTCAGAAGACATAGTGGGCCTCCCTCTGGCCTGTGCTGCAACAACTAGCTGAACTACCCAAACTGGCTGAGCTGTTGGAGCCTGATATAGGGGAGCCATCTGCTTCGGAGTGTGAGTAGCAGGAGTCGGTAATCCTCCCCCAGCCTGAGAAACGGCTGGTGCCAGTAGAAATGCGCCAGTCTGGGCCATACTCTCCATAAGACCCACCAAGCTGACTAGAGCATCCTGAAGCACTAGAGAGGCTATGAATTCCTCCGAGACCTGAGTTGCTCCAACTGGTACGATCTGAGCTGGGATCTCCTCCTCATGATCAATCTGAGGCTCCACTGCTACTCAGGCTCTAGGCTGAGCCCTGTCCCTACCCGGCCTCTACCCCTGGTAGTAGATGCAACATGCGGCTCCGGCTCCTACCCAGCTGTAAATGCAGTGCGTGTTCTCACCATCTACGAGAGAGTAAGAAAGGAATTATTCAAACATCAATGATAGAACAAAATCGCATGATAGGGAAAGAAAGAAGTGAAATTTTTCCTAAAACTCCATAGCCTCTAGAAGATAAGTACAGATGTATTCGAACCAATCCTCCAGACTCTACTAAGCTTGCTCATGACTCGTGAGACCTAAGCAACCTAGTGCTCTGATACCAACTTGTCACGACCCGAAATCCCAACCTCGCGGTGTTGGTGGCGCCTAACATCTACTTGCTAGGCAAGCCGACGTGAGACAGAAAATGAACTAATTTTAACAATTGAAAACAAAGTATTAAAAATGATAACAATTCAAATCTGAAGTAGAGTAAATTAATACCAAAACCAAGTCTAAACATAACCCATAACCTGGAGTCACGAGTATATGAACACCTAGAGTGCTACAAACAAGATCTAAAAAAATTACACTATTTTGAAACTCAATCAAATAGTAAAGATAAGGGGGAAGGGGACTTCAGGGTTGCGGACGACGTGCAACTATACCTCAAGCCTCCGTCAGTGTTAGAATTCGAGTAAAAGATATTGAGCCACTAGGACGAACTCCGGTATTTGCAAAAGACATGCAGAGTACAATATGAGTACTACCGATCCCATGCACTCTGTAAGTACCGAGCCTAACCTCGACGAAGTAGTGACAAGGCTAAAGCCGGCTACTTACTATAACCCGTACACAGTAATAATAATAATAATAACAGGAAAAGAAATAGGAAGTGGAAGTAAAGCAATTAATTCATGAAAACAAACTCAAACCTTAATATCAGAAAGCCATGAACAACACGTCTCATAATCTCATATAAAAATGTCGAGGCCAACTCAACAGTAACAACAAGTACAACATATACAAAATGTTGCGGCGTGCAACCCGATCCCATCATATCATCATTTATCAATGTCAAGTACCACATATGCAGTCCGTTGCGGTGCACTACCCGATGCCACCATATCATCAGTTATCAATGTCAAAATCCATCCTTATTCCACCATATCATTTCATTATCTTTTAATTTTTTGTTGCGGCGTGCAACCCGCTCCCCAAGCAATTTCAATCAACAATAGCAATTCAACGACCATAATTTACAAGAATTTCTACATCAAGAGAGTAAATGTAAGAAGCAATGAAGAATCACATAATAATCCAAGAATCTCTAACAACTCAAATGACTCGACCTTACCAACTCATTGGTATCTATCAATTAAACAACTCATACAAGTGAAAGCACGTATAGAAGACATCAATTACTACAAAACTGTAAGGAAAGTAAGACATATGAAAATTTAGATATGCAAGTAAAGCAATTAGTAAATAAGCATGGAATCATGGAAGGAATGGATTGTTTAATACAAGAATAACTTAATGACAAGTAACAATCATGGAATAGAAATCAATAAGGCAAGTAGCAATTAAGGTATCAAACAAGATATATCATGAAGTAACGAAAACATGGAAGCAAGCATCATAACGGCGTATATACACTTGTCACCTTGTATATACGTCGTTTCCCACATAATTCACATAACATGTAGTTCAAAGGTTCCTTATTCCCTCAAATCAAGTTTAGACACAACACTTACCTCACTCTATAACTCAAGCAATCAATCAATCATGGTCTTGCCTTTTGAACAAGCCTCCAAACCAACCAAATCTATCAAATTATTGACCAAATGATTCAAAATAAGCTTTAGTAACTACCCACAAATGAAAGAGGTTCAAATTTGAACACTTTTTAAAAAGTAAACAAAAGTCAACCCCGGGCTCGCTTGGCCAAAATCTGAGATTCGAACCAAAATCCGATTAACCATTTACCCCTGAGCCCATTATGTAATATGTTTCGAAATCCGACCTCAATTCGAGGTCAAATCTCAATTTTACAAAAATCCCCAAATCTACCCAAATCCCTAATTTCTACTATGGTAATCCTAAATTTGATGTTGAATCTCATGAAATGTAATGGTTAATTAAAATAAAATGGATTAAAGTCACTTACTAACGAATTTAAAAAGAAAAGCCTCTTCGAAAATCGCCTTTGTAGTGTTTAGGGTTGAGAAATTGTGTGAAATGAGCTCAGTCACATTTTTCTCCTCTTTCACTCAGCTGCATGTATTGCAATTGCAAATTCATGTTTGCAATTGTGAATGCCGAAAAATGCGAGACAAGGGTCACATATGCAAACCCTATCTCAGAGCCACAGAAGTCGCAAACGCGATAAAATGATCGGAAATGCGAAGACCCCCCTTCCCTTCGCAAATACAACCAGAATCTTCGCCATTGCAAAGCAGATTCAAGAATACACCGAGTCGCTATAAAGACCCGACCAGTCGCTTTGAGATCTAGCGTGTCGTTCAACGGTTTGACGCCTTAAGTAGCTTCACTTTAGGTATTATGACCCGCACGTGAGGTCGAAATTGAATTTCGAGAAGCTCGGGATTGATTTGGAAATAAAATTCTAATTTCGGAAGCTTTAAGTTGGAAGAATCGACTATGGTTTGTATTTAGAGCAAACGACCTAGGAATCGGGATATGAAGGTTCCAATATGTTTGTATGATTATTTCGGACTTGAACGTGTGTTCGGGTTGAGTAACGGATCACCCGGGAGCATTTCGGTACGTATTACGGATGGTTGGCAGTTTGAAGGTTTAAGAATTTCTTAAGTTTGGTTTGAAGTTGATTTTGATGTTATCGATGTTTGTTTGGGGTTCCGAGCCTTGGAATAGCTTCGTTATGTCATTTGTGACTTGTGTGTGAAATTTGAAGTCATTCTGGATTGATTTGATACGTTTTCGCACAAGATATTGAATTTTGAAATTTTAAAATTTATAAGTTTGATTCGAGGTGCGATTCATGATTTTTATTTTGTTTGATGTGGCTTACAGCTTCGACTAAATTCGTATTGTATTCTGGGACATGTTGGTATATTTGGTCGGGGCCTCGGGTGCAAATCGGATTGAAAACGGATTGATTTTGGACTTGGGTGAAATGCTGAGGTAGCTGGGATTTGGTGCAATTGCACCTGCGTGGAAAGGGCCACAAGTGCGAGGCTGCAGAAGCGGCCCAGGAGTCGCAGAAGCGGTAGGGAGTGAGCTGGATGGGATTCAGAGGTGCGAGGAATATCCGCACCTGCTGGCTCGCAGATGCGGGCAGAGGATCGTAGAAGCGGAAGTGGCCTGGCCTGGTTGATCGCAGGTGTGGGTGATGTAGCGCACCTGCGGAGCCGCAGGTGCGGTCATGGGCCAGCAGGTGCGGAAGGCTGTTCAAGCTAGGGAGACCGCAGATGCTGTGATTTTCGTAGAAGTGGATCCGCATCTGCGATTGAGGGCCCACAGAAGCGGAAAGCTGGCACCCTGGGGAAGCTGCATCTGTGAGGTGTCTGCCGCAGAAGCGGCTACTGTACCACAGGTGTGAGAGCCCGCTAGTTAGTGTGTTCTTTTAAGAACGGGATTTAGCCCATTTTCTTTCATTTTCACTTGGTTGGGGCGATTTTGGAGAGCTTCAAGGGGAGATTTTCATCAAGCAACAAAAGGTAAGTGATGCCTACGTATTACAAGTTAAATACATAGTTTGTATATGGATATAAACATGGAATTAGTAGAAATTTGGGATTTTGGTGGAAAACCTATAATTTGGTATTTTTGAATTTTGACCACAAAATTGGACATGGAATTTGGAATGAGTTATATATTTTAGTTCGTGGTGTTATAGGTAAAGTTTATCTTCGAAAATTTTTGGAATCCAGGCACGTGGGCCCGAGGATTGTCGTTATTGACTTTTCGAGCAGAGTTGGGGATTGTTATTAATTCATTAACTATGGGTAAAAGAGTATATATTTATGGATTTGCACATTTGTTTGGCTAGTTTTGAAGAACGGGCATCAATTTGAGGTGTTTGAGAGGTGTTGGAGCCGGTTTTGGAACTTCAGAGCGAGGTAAGTCTCCTATCGAAACTTGTGAGGGAAAAACTACGCCCTAGGTGATAATTATTGTTATGTGCAACTAGTTCTGGGTGCAATGTACGCACGGGGTAACGAGAGTCTGTAGGTAGCTAAAGCATGTTTATGTCCGGGTAGACTTAGGATCCTATCCTATAATATTTGAATTATTTGAACTCGTTCTGCTGGCTTAGTTAATTAAAGTTATAGCAGATTTTGATTTAGAAATAAATGTATGTATAATAGGCCGAGCCCTTACACTTTGAGTTGTGGGCGAGTTATTTGAGAAGCATAAAGATTATATTCGTTATGTGCTCATGTACTGTATTGTGAACACGTGTCTCGTAATTCGGTAACTACCTTCCTTTTTCTTGTAGAGCGGGCCGAACGCCTCGCCAGTATATAGATGCATCTATGGTTCATGCCTCATGACCGACAGCGTACACATTATTCCGGATAGGGCCTAACGATCTCGGCAGAATCTTGCATTATATCGCTAGTAATCTGAATATTCACGAGCTAATCTACTCATGTTTTATTACAATTTTTTATTGGACCTTTAGTAAGTATCGATATCGACCCGTCGTCACTGCTTCTCCGAGGTTAGGCTAGATACATGCTTGGTATGCGTTGATTTACGTACTCATGCTGCACTTCTGCACTAAATGTGTAGGATCTGATAGGTTCATTTGATGATCACCTTGGCCTGTAGGCTCACCTGTTGAGGAGACTTTATGTGAGATGCATTCCAGGCTACGCATCGCAGTCCACTGAGTTTCTATTGTACTGTTCATTGTACTTTTTCTTACTACATTCGGGACAGATATTGTATTATTATTGTACTCCTTAGAAAAATGCTCATGCACTTGTGACACCGGATTTTGGGGGTTCCTACTGGTTGTTCGTTATTGTAGTTCATGTAGTTATTATCATTTTACCTTGTAAATTCCATTCTATACTATTTAAGTAATGGAGATTATGATCTCGAAAGTAATAAAATGAGTAAATAAATTGATAAATCAATGTTGGCTTGCCTGACAGCGGCATTAGGCGTCATCATGACCTATAGTGGATTTTAGGTTTTGGCACTGATATCCCAAATGCGATTCTGAGATCGCAAATGCGACCTTTGATAGTTCGCAAATGCAAACATCTTCTCCGTAATTGCAAGATTATCCAGTCCAGCCCATGCTCGCAAATGAGAACACTTGCTCGCAAAAGCAAGGCTCGTAATTGCGTGCCCGACCTTGCAAATGCGAGATTCACAGCAGAACACCAACAATAGAAGTGCACCAGCTATATTCACACTCGCCAAACTCACCCAATACATGTTTGAAACTCACACGATCCTCTCGGGCTCCAAATCAAACATGCACACAAGTGTAATAACATCATACGAACTTGCTCGCGCAATCAAATCACTAAAATAACATCTGAATAAAAAAATAAACCCTCAAAACGAGTGAAATTTCAAAGTAAAACTCAAGAACACTAGAATCACAATTTAAGTGTCCGAATCATGTCAAATCAATTCCAAATTGAACCAAATTTTGAAAGATACAGACTTATTCCAAGTTTCAACATCAAAATCCGAATCTATTAACTACTAAGTCAACATACAGTCAAATTTAGTAAATTCTCAAAATTTCAAAATGCTAGTTTTCAGCAAATCATGTCAAAACAAGTTAGGAACTTCCGAATTCAATTCCGGGCATTCTCCCACATTCCAAATCACAATACGAATCAAATGGGATCGTCATACTATCGATCTGGATTCGTTTACACAAAATATTGACCGTAGTCAACTCAAACTATTTTTAAGACAAAAATTCACACTTTCTTCAATTTTTCACATAATGACTTTCCGGAATAAGACATGGACTGCGCACGGAAATTGAGAAACGCTAAAATGGAGCTAATCATGGTTTCGAAACACGAAGGCTAAAACTCAAAATGACCTATCATGTCATCACACTAATTGTAGCACTTTAGAATAATAGATGAAGCATCAAAACATGAACATGTTTTAATCAAATCTTAAAACTTAAGTTAAGAATGTGGTAACTTTTAGAGTACACATAAAACTGACACAAGGATCCAACCAGCTTAAAACATGCTTATGTAGTTTGATCAAAAAATTATGATGCTTACCAGAGAGTCAATAACCTTTTAAGAGTTAACAAGATTACATAGGCATACCAGAAAGAGAAGATAGGTTCAAATGTCATAAACTGGTGTTCCCAAACTAAGATAACAATCTTATCTTACCACTAAACGGGTACATATTTGCTTAAGTCTAATTTTTCAGGTGAGCCACTACAAATACAAGTAATACCTAAGGCAAGCTTGTATAACTATCATAACAATTCTAACAGAACATTAGGGAAATCCAAAACTAAATATCAGGATAGTTTGAGAGTTTTTAGGTTGTTTTCAAAACTTAACAACAGAGATAAGTCATCAGATGTTCATTGGGATTAATACATAATTCTAATTTCAATAACTTAAGAAAATTCATGATTCCAGAATTTATTTAACAGCCATATGTCATTAACAAACATACAAAATAGTCGTCCATTAACACATTATTAACCATTAACACATTATTAACAACAACACTCAGTAAGAGGTAACAAACAATTCATACTTAGTAATTTAAACACATAAGAGAAGAGTAGAGTTGAAATTTTACTGACCTCCTTTAGGGAAGCAAACCAAACAAGTGCTCAAATTAGCCATTTAGGAAGCCAAAAGCTCAAACTTCCAATTAGTAAGCAAACTCAGAACCAGAAAGAGAGAGAAAAGCAGAGATTGAGTAAGAACTCGAAATTCAATTGAAAATTCCTAAGCGATACTATACTGTGTATTAATTTTCTTCAGATGTTAGATGTTGTTAGACATGTTAGCTGATAACATTTAAGGCCCCTATTTATAGTGGCCATTAAAGCCTTTAGTGTTTCAGCAGATTTGTCATGACCCAAAATCCACTAAAGGTCGTGATGGCGCCTAACACCGTTGCCAGGTAAGCCAACGACGATTGATCTACTAAATTACTCATTTTAGTATTTTGAAATTATAATTTTCATTAATTAAATAGTATGAAATAGAATTTACAGGGGAAACGGTAATATTTACATGAACTAGAATAATGAACAACCTGCAGGAACCCCCAAAATCGGGTGTCACAAGTGCCTCAGCATCAACTGGGAAATATAATAAAATACAACATCTGTCTGGAATACAAATTAGACAGAAAAATTTAATTAACTCTGATGGAGACTCTGTAGGTTGTGGATCATAACATGGAATGGAGTTCACGGTAAATTCCTCGCAATAGTTATCTAGTCTAACCCCAGAGAAGTAGTGACAAGGGGTCGACATCGGCACTTACTAGTGGTCCAATAAGACAAATACAGTAGAAGTAAACAGATGTGAGTCAGAGTAAAAAAACAAAATAACAAGTATAAAAACGTGGTAAAATTCTCCTCTCAACAATGACTCAAGCTCTCAGCTAGTAGTTACCTCCTCAATTAGAGTATATATATAATGGACCTCACCAGATAGGTCGTCACAGCTCAAATCAGGAAAACTCATAGATATACTAGCTTCTTGTCAATTATTCGCGCGATTTCATAAGAGTATTTTACAGAAATTCCAAGGTGTACGAACCGATCCCATCATAACATGTGCACTGCCGAGGGTTGAACGGCACGAACCATAGATACATCTATTTTATTGCCGAGGCGAATAGCCCGCTCACATGAGAGTGTGATACATAATCCTGCCAAGGCGAACAGCTCAATCCCATGTGCACACTGCCGAGGGTCGAACAGCACGAACCATAGATGTATCTATTATACTACTGAGGCAAACGGCCCTATCCCATTAGAATAAGAAGCTTTAACGAGTCCTCGACCCCACTCACGAATAGACGTGTGAGTTATAAATTTTAAGGGAAACCTTTTGATGAAAACGCATAACTCGAGAGAAATTCGTAAGAGGAGTACAATTATTCCGTGGCTAATCATGAAGCTGTCAAATCTATATAAAAGCAAGTCTATCACTCTATGCAAGTATTGTCTCGAGTCGCAACACAAAATAAAGGAATTTAATAGGCAACAGACAACTCAAATAGTACAATTATAGCATGGCGGGAACCTAGGTCTACCCGGACATAACATGAATCTAGCAACGTACGGACTCTCGTCACCTCGTGCATACCTAGCCCCCGCAACAAGTAGCACATATCAAATACATCACCTAGGGGTAGGTTTCCCCCTAACAGAGTTAGACAGGAGAGTTACCTCGCTCCGAAGTTCTATAACCGGCTCCAAAGCCTCTCTAAGACCTCAAACTGTTGCCTGTCTCTCCCAAAACTAGTCAAACAATGTGCAAACTAATAAAATTGTACTCGAATACTCATAATAAATCCATTTATAACAATTCCCAACTTCGCTCGAAAAGTTAATAAAATCCACCCTCGGGCCCACGTGCCCGGATTCTAAAAATTTTCAAAGACAAACTTTACCCATAACACTATGAACTCAAATATATGATTTATTTCCAATTTCATGTGTCAAAATCCAAAAATACCAAATTCTAGATTTTCTACCAAAATCCCACAATTTTTACTAATTTTCATGTTCAAATCCTTATAGAATCCATGTATCTACTTACAATATGCAGGAATTACTTACCTTGCAATAGATGTTGAAAATCTTCCTCCGAAGAGCTCCAAAGATCGCCCTAGCCATGTGAGAAGTGGAAAAAATAAACCAAAACCCGCAATAAAACAAGTCTGCCCAGCAACTTCTTTCTTCGCGATCGCGTAAAAGGCCTCGCGATCGCGAAGGCCAAATGCCACTGCCCCAAAAACTCCTCTTTGCAACGCGTTTGTGATACCTCCAGGTCCTGATGCTTCGCATTGCGGTCACACAGTCACGTTCGCGAAGGCTTAACGCTTCCAGGCCCCCAACTCCCTTCCTTCTTCGCGTTCGCGACCTCCATATCACGTTCATGTAAGCTGCTTCACTCCTCTTCCGCGTTCGCGACCCCTGTGTCGCATTCATGTAGAACAAAAATCCATCGGCCAAAAATTCTTTTTCATGAACGTATGAGACCCTTCGCATTCGCGAAGGACAACATCAGGCACCAGCACCAGCAGTTGTAAAATAGGGAAAAATGGTCCGGAACCACTCCGAATCACTCCCTAGGCCCTCGGGACACCATCCAATCACACCAACCAGTCCCAAAACACAAAACGAGCCTGCTCGATGCCTCAAATCACACCGAATAACTTCAAAACTACGAATCGACGATCGAAACCTTTCATTAGACTTTCAAATTTCCTAACTTCGACGAACGCCTCCAAATCATATCAAAACATTCCAGAATGACACCAAACTTTACGTATAAGTCAAAAATCACGATACGAATCTATTCCAAGGCTCGGAACCCCAAACAGACATCGATAACATCAAAATCCACTTCCAACCAAACTTATGAAATTCTTATACTTTCAAAATGCCAACTTTCCATAATAAGCGTCGAAATACTCCCGGACCACCCGATACTCAACTCGAACATACGCCCAAGTCCGAAATCATCATACAAACCTATTGGAACCTTCAAATCCCGATTCCGGAGCTGTTTACTCAGTCAAACCTTAGTTAATTTTTCCAACTTAAAGCTTCCGAATTTAGAATTTTCTTTCCAAATCAACTCCGAACTTCCCAAAATTCAATTCTGACCGCACGTCCAAGTCATAATACCTGAAGTGAAGCTACTCAAAGCCTTAAACCGCTAAACGACGTGGTGGAGTTCAAAACGCCTGGTCGCGTCGTTACATGATTTAAACTTATTAGTGGAGAATGACGAAAGATTGATGATGATAGCAAAGGGGGTGAAATCAGAGAAATAGAGGATAAAAATCAATGAGAGTTTTACTTGAGAAGAGGGAATGTGACCATTGATGGAAAAACCATCGGGTAAAGCCCCAATATCTAGAGGTCATTGCATTTGACCTCTGGACCTCGAATAATCATGATGGGGTTCTGAAATGTGATCTTGCATGCTCCGATTTAACAGAGCACAAGGGAAATCTGGAGATCGAAGTTGCATCTTTGAGTCTTAGGGTTTCAGGTTAGGGATTTCAAATTCGTGTGATGAAACGGGAATGAAATCGGCGAGAATCGCGGATAGGGAAGACAAAGGAGATGATTTCCTGATAGATTCATGACCTTGCACGAATTTGTGCAACGTCTTTCGATTTATTTGAGCCTATGAGGTTGAGATAAAATTAGGAGAAAGGGGAAAGGGAGGTGGCTGTTGAATGTTAGAATGACTAAGGATAGGGGGAATAGTTGGGGTCCTTTCTAGGTTTAAGATAGGGGGATGGGATCTGCGCCATTGATCTTTTAGAAGATCAGCAGTCCAGATATTTTAGGGATTTAGCGTTTTTTATGGGGAATTCTGGTGGCCATTGGATCCTTGTGATCCAACGGCTAGGATTAAATCTGTACATGTTTTAATTTAAAGAGAAAGTGGAGTAAAAAATCGTGGGTCGTTGATCATAGAAACAGACAACCCAGATCGATTGTGTTTGTTTTGTGTGTGTTGGAGATGGGCAAAGTGGAGTAAAAAATCGTGGGTCATTGATCACAGAAACAGACAACCCAGATCAATTGTGTTTGTTTTGTGTGTGTTGGAGATGGGCGACATGGCAAGCTCTGATTGGGTTAAATGGAGTGGCATGGATTGCCAAGGTGGATTGGAGGGGTTGTTTGGACTGGGTCATTTTCGGATTGGGCTTGTGTATTTGGGCTAGAATTAGTTTAAAGATGGTCAATTTGTGTTTAGTTAAGAATTGCAATTATAGCCTTTTAGCCTTTTAGCCTTTTTACCCCTTTGAAATTAATTTAGATAAAATTAATTATTTTCAATATAATGTAGTAATAGTTATAATTATCAAATATATACTACTAATTATTTAAATTAATTATTTGTGAAATACTTATTTTTTTACATTACAACACTAATCTCGAAATAGTCTAATCAATTATAAATTAAGGAGTAATACATTGAATTAATTATGAAGCCTATGTGGTGTACAAAAAATTTATTTTAATAATTTTTAAATAAGTACGATATATTTATAATCATAATTACAATAATACTAATACTAAATTATTAATTTCAAACCTACTAATATTTAATTAATTTTGTAAAAATAGGTATTATTGACTGAAAATATTTTCTAAATATTCATTGTAAATTATTAAGTATAAATAAATTAATTCTAAAAGGGAGGGTCAAAATTCGGCGTCAACACTTATGGCTTGAACACCCAACAATGATGAGAAGTCTAATAACGTTATCTATTCCTCGTGAAACAATGTGCCCTCAAAACAAAATCAAAGAGAGTAAGTTGAATTCACACATTCGAATCTCATGATGATATATAATTTAGGAACTCACATACATCAAAGAAATTGCTCACTCTCACAAAGAAGTCAGATGCATGCAAAAGGTACCATAAACTTGCTGGTTATGTAAACTTTTATAAATGTAGGCTCACTCGATCTAAAATCAATTAGGACTTTTTCATTGTTGTAAGTGGGCTAAGGGACGGATAGGATATATTTAGGAATAGTGGCTAACCGTCCTAAGTACTTGAACACATCAAATAATCAACTTTAAGTGCATTTTTCTTCAACCCGAATTCATGTTCACAAACAATATCAACCCCAAAACGTTCCCACATTCTTTAAGAACTACTTTAGCTCATACCCACTAGCAAAGACAAGATATATTTTTTTTTTTTTTGTAAATTTTTTTCTTCTTTCAGATTTGTTTTTCAACAACAATTGTTTTTTCTCTTCTACAATTCCCGCTAGTGGTTTATTTCTTACAATACAAGTACACATTTCTTTTTTCTATTGGTTCCACTCAAAGCCTTCCACGCTTCCTCCTTACTTTTTCTAGTGCTCATTTAGATGCTAAGTGCCTTAAGGGTTAAAGGATAAAAACATTGACAATTAAGAATAAAAAGAGATATCAGCTTGTAATATGGGTGCCAAATAAATGTCAATAGGCTCGAAACGACTAACTAGGGATAATTTTATTTCTAATAAGCACTACGCTAAAATAAATAAAAGAAAACCTAAATCATTTTTCAAACCGAGCAACACCTAGGATTTCGCTTCAACTCACATGCCGGACAAGTGCTAGACTCAATTACAAAAACATGGATAATACAAAAATCTCACCGCACATGGCACATGATTCAGTAAGGACGGTCTTATTCCAACTCTCAAACTTAATCAAGTATTTACTGAGCCACCAGATATTAAGAATTAATCATAAAGTGAACATAAGTCAAGAAAATGAGATATATGCATTACAAAATATGCTATCTAATTCATAAAGGCATCATGAACAATTTCAAAATATAAGAATGATACTACACATGCCAAAGCTTAAATATGCTACTATCAAACAAGTCAAAGGAATCTCATCATTCATTCTCCATTTATTTCATAAATCCTAATATAATATAAAAATAAAAAAATATTCGATTCAAACAACATCCCATAAAAAAGAACCGATGTACAAAGAAAAATCTCGGTTACTACCAAATAAAATAAAAAGACATTTTTTGGGATTCTTCATTTTTTAGATTTTTTTGTGTTTTTCTTTTTGACTTTAATCCATCAAGAAAACTATCTAGGAGATCCATCATCATAAAAAGTCCAATCATTTTACCAATTTTTCTTATTTTCAATTTTTTAAGCTACTAAAACTACAAGTAAATACTCTACTAATAGTTTAAAAGCTACTAACCTATATAAGCAAAAACAAGAAGCTAAAAAAAATGAATTTGACATTAGTACTAGTATACTACTATTAGTAATCCAAACAGAGTCCCTTACCCCACACTTAAAAGAGAGCAGTGTCCCGAATGCACAAATAAAGAAAAAATAACGAGGGTGGACAAGAAACTCCGTGAAAGGCTAATGGCCAAAGCACTAGCAGCTCACGTGGTACTCAAACTTCTCCCATGCATGATCATTTATGCGGGCATCACACACTTAGTCCAACCATCTTGCTCGCTTTTGCACATCCTATGGCTTTGCTTCTATGATCATAATCCTACAAAATAAAAATAAATATTACAGAAATAATATAACAAAATAAAATAAACAAAAATAAAAGAAGCAAACAGTAAAGCTTAGTTGGCTCCCAACAAGCGCCTAATTTTTTGTCGTGGCACGACTTGAACCACTTTTTGCTTCCGCCTCGAACTTATGAATTGAGCTCCTAATTTAGCTTCAAGTTTTCTGCTATGCTCCTAGGGTGGACGTACAAATTTAATTTTGCCAAGTAACCAATATAATATTTTGCACTTCTTGGCCTTCAGATGAGGTATGTAACTCTGTCTTTCTGGCACAATAAATTCAAGAATATAAGACCCTTGTTCCTCATCCATTGGCTCTTCCAAAGCCTCAGATGACTCAATTTCCAAATCTTCCTCGAAACACAATGTTAAAATATATGGAATGAGGACGAATAAGCCCAAACTCTATGCTTCATATCTACTCATGTTTTATTTCATTGTTTTATTGGACCTTTAGTAAGTGTCGATATCGACCCCTCGTTACTACTTCTCCGAGGTTAGGCTAGATACATTGTGTCACTATCGACCCCTCGTCACTACCCCAAACTCTAGAATTGTGTCACTATTTACATCCTCATATGTACACATACTAGAGTCTTCAAGTTCAATATTATCTACTTCCTCACATGGCTCTAGTGTACTTTTCTCAAAATTATCATCATCAACAAAAATATGCTCGAATAATTGACTCTCCACTTTTAGCTCTTCAATTTGGCATATAAGCTCCTTTCAACTTCAATCTCGGAACTAGTTTGTTGGTTGTTATATGCAACAACCTTTGCACTCAATTGGGATTCCAAGTCACGAATAGAGCTGCAAAATTTAGTGATCTTTTATCCAAGCTCACTTCTTCCTTCTATGAAATGTTTCATCCCCTTTGTGATTTCCTGACATTGAGCCTCATATATTTGTAATTTTTCAGCTTGTTCAACTAGCTAAGTTTGGCTTAAAATATCCATTGTTTAAAAAAATTTCGGTGGATGAAACTAGCTCTCTTCTTCAGTTTGAGACTCTTCCTGAATATTGACTAAGTCTACAGCTTGTTGATCACCAAATGTTTCAACCTATTCTTCTATTTTGACCTTCATTCTCTTCATTGTTGCCTTGAGATTTTCCATCTCTTTTTCCCGTTCATGAGTTTACCCATTAGCTGCCTCACCATATCCATTATATGAGCATCATGTTCCACGGTCTCCATATTGTTGCTCAAATCAAAACTCACAAACATTATTAGAAATATCATAATAAGGGCCCGGAAAAGGATAAAACGGAATTATGACAATCATCCCAATGGCCACCTTGAACACCACACATGTTACAAATATTTCACATATAGGATTGAGATTGTGCGCACAACTCGCTCCTAGGAACATTCTGACAATTTTTCCACCAGTGAGGTCCTCCACAATATGAACAAGGATTATCATAATAAGAATCACCATCATGCGATCAATTTTCATTACAACATGCCATGTTAAGATAAGTAACAAAATACTAAAATTAACAGAAAAAAATTAAAATTAACATAAATAGATAAATAGTAAAAATCTAATCTTGAAAATAGCTAATTCTAAGTCCCCGACAACGGCTTAAAAGCCTTATTGCGGCCTAATGCACATGCAAGTATACGCTATCGTCAAGTAATAAAGTGACAAGAAGTCGGATGTCGAAATTACGAGAATTTGTTATCAATTATTAACTAAATTTGACTATCCAAATTATCTAAACAAGAATTAAACCTAGAAATGTTTGACTCTAAACTATTTAAGATAAAGTGAAAACAAATAGTGAATTTTGAACAAAGGAAAAGCAGAGTTTTATGTATCAATGGGATGAAACTAGGTCATGGGCAATCTAACAATCATATTGTATTCTTCACTTGAATTGACTAATTAATTCAACTGGTTTATTAGTTGACGGGGTTAATGTTGCTCATAAGAATCTGTCGAGTTCTTACTCGCCTATTCAAGCTAATCTAATGCCTATATGTTTATGAAGTTAGAATCAACAAGAATGCATTCGTAATTCCCGTATAGTAACCAAACAAGGCACTTAGCATATGTCTATCCTAGCAACGAATTTATTCCCTAATGCCCAGGTTCAAGAACTTGTTCTACTCAATCCTATATGCAACATATAATTCCCACTTTCGAGTTCAATTCTAGATTCGTAGACAGTATTCAATTGGTGATCAAGCAATCAAATAATTAAGCGCATGACTGAATAAACCAATATGATAAATAAAGAAATCAAAATAAATATCCAAATAACAATAGTCATGAAAGAACCACAACCCTAGAACGTGAAGTTTAGCTCAACATAGGCATAGTAGCCAAACAATAAATATCCAAAGAAACGTAAAAATTACTAAGTTTGGCAAAAGACTGATGGAGTATGATGAATTCTAGCCTCCACGGTGGCTCATCCTCTACATAGGTAAAATTCCCCTCTCAAAAATGTCCCCTCTTCTTAGACGTATTTAGGGAGTATTTATAGGCTAGGGTTGAAGTCTCCAAGTCCCAAACTTAGTAGAAAATAAATTATCCGCGGACTGGTGGACCAAGCCTTTATCCTCGTGGGCCTGCTCTGGAGCGTGCCATAAGCAGGCGAGGCAAGGCCTGAGGCGAGGTAGCCTCTCGCCATAAGCCTGGCAAGGTGAGGCGTGAGACGAGGTGCCTTTTGCTTGGTTCGATTTTCTCCTTTTTGTTCTTTTTTCTTGTGTCTTCAACATCTTTTGGTGCAACATTTATTCCTTTATGCATTCCAATGATCCTACACATAAAATCAATTCAATTAAGCTCATACATCACATAATTAATCATTAAAATAATAAAATGTAAGGTATGCAATACACCAAAAATATACATTTATAGCAAAATGTCAGTTAGAGAAACTAAAGTGGAAGTGAGAGCGCATCACTATTGACTTTGTGGTAGGGTTTCCATGGACCTTGAGGAAATTTGATGTTGTTTGGGTCATCGTGGGAAATCTGATCAAGTCTACACATTTCATTTCGATCATGACTTCCTACACATCGGAGCAGTAGGCTAAGAACTATATTAGGGAGGTTGTCTGCTTGCATGGTGTGCCGATGTCTATCATCTCAGATCATGACACTCAGTTTACATCACATTTTTTGTGAGCCATATAACGTGGGTTGGGCATTCAGGGGGTTTTGAGTACAACATTTCACTCTCAGACGGATGGACAGTCCGAGTGGACCATTCAGATTTTGGAGGATATATTGAGAGCTTGCATTATTGATTTTGGTGGCCACTGGGATCAATTTCTACCATTAATGGTGTTTACATATAACAACAGCTATCAATCGAGCATCCAGATGGATCCATATGATTCCTTATATGGTAGGCAATGTCATTATCTAGTTAGTTGGTTTTATCTTAGGGAGGCTAGGTTGTTGGACGCCGAATTGGTTCGTGCTGCTTTGGAGAAGGTGAAATTGATTGAGGAGCGGCTTCATACAGCCCAATCCAGGCAAAAACATCATGCTGATAGGAAAGTTCACGATGTTACTTTCGAGAAAGGTTTGAAGGTTCTTCTCATAGTTTCGCCTATAAAGGATGTGATGTGGTTTGGCAGGAAGGGCAAATTTTATCCTCGATATATCAGTCCATTTGAATTGTTAGAGAGGGTTGGTGAGGTTGCTTATAAACTTGCTTTTCCAACCAGCTTATTCGGAGTTCATCCGGTATTTCATGTCTCCATGCTTTGATAGTCGTATGAGGTATGTGTTAGATTTCAGCTCGGTGCAATTAGATTGGAATTTGGCTTATTAAGAAGAGCCAGTGGCCATTTTGGATAGGGATGTTTGGAAGGTGAGGTGGAAGAACAGTGTATCAGTGAAGGTTCAGCGGAGCGGTCGGCCGGTTGAGGAATCGAAACCAAGAATCGCATCCCAAAACCAAATTAATCAACTTATGAACTTCAAACTTCTTCAACTAGCTCCGAATGTGATGAATCATACTTCGACAACTCGAAATGACGCTAAATTTTATGCACAAGTCACAAATCACCAAAAAAACATATTCCTAGGCTCGAAAACCCAAACAGACATTGATAGCATCAAATACTACGTCAAACCAAATTTAAGAAACTCGAAAACCTTCAAGATGCCAACTTTCAACATTAAGCGCCGAAACGCTCCCGAATCACCCGAAACTCGATCCGAACACACGCCCAAGTCCGAAATTATCATACAAACCTATTAGAATCATCAAATCCTTCTTTCGTGATCGTTTACTCAAAATGTTGACTCAAGTCAAACTTGGCCACCTTAGGCTACTGTTAAGGAATTAAGTGTTTTGAATTCAATCCGAACCCTTCTAAAATCAAACTAACCATAGCCGCAAGTCATAAAATAGTGAAGGCACATACGGGGGGGGGGGGGGGTGTCTTAAATAGGGATACATGGATATAGAAGGCAAAATGACTGGTTGGATCGTTACACATGCGACCATGTCCGCTTACTATTTTAGTGGTGGATTTGGACATAATCACCTTTTTAACTTCCACCACTAAAACCATCCATTCACTACTTTATACTATTAAATATTGTAAAGACTCTTCCACTACTCTAAACTAAATTTGGTATTTAAAGTACAAATATATTTGCTTTTCTTCACCTCCACACTATATAAACATGAAGTCTTCTCCTAAATCTAATCCTCACCACATCAAATTAATCGAATGATATCATGAATAGTCATTTATATTTTAATTTAAATTATATATGTGTTATCATTATTATGTATTCTAATTATTATTGATTTGTTTTTATGAGAGAGCCATCAGTTTTGTGTGTTTGTAAAGGATTGCAACAACTCTGCTGGTTGTTTTGTATATTTGAGCTATGTTCCCTTATATGATGCTTTCCATATACTTTTTGTTATTTTATGACTTAAGGGGATGGTTGGTTTGTTTTGGAAAGGTTTGGGAGTGAATTAGAATACTTAGTTCCAAGGGTAGAAGCTTAAGTTATAAGAGTAGATGGAGATTTGACTTTTGAGTAAAGGACATCAGAATGGTGTTTGGTTGGTTCCAATAGATTTGTCTAGTAATTTTGGTCTTAGGAATATGTTCGAATATTGATTTGGAGGTTCCTATGTTTATTTGGCTCTTTTTGGCGAAAGTTAAAATTTGAAGGTTTGTAAGATTCATAGGTTTGACCGGTTGTTATCAGATTCGGATTGTTGATTCGAGAGTTGGAACAATTTCGTTATTTCATTTGGGGTTTGTGTGAAAAATTTGAAGTTATTCTGATTTGGTTAGACGTGGTTCAGCATGAGTTTGGAAGGTTTGGAAGTTGGTTAGTTCATTAAGATTGAATTGAGAAGAGATTTGTAGTTTTGATGTTATTTTATATGATTTAAGACCTTGACTAGGTTCATGTATTATTTTGGAACTGGTTGGTAAGTTTGGATGTGGTCCCAAGGGCTCGGGAGTGTTTTGGATGGGTTTCAGATCATTTGAGCTTGGTTGAGCAGTTAAAGTCTGCTGGTGTCTAGTGTGCTTCGCGATTGTGTAGCATGTCTCGAAGGCTTATTTTGGGGTAGAAGTGTTTTCTCTCCGCATTTGCAAAGTGGACATCGCATTCACAATGTATTGGAGGAGTTGGTTTTCGCGTTTGCGGGCGTAGGGCTCGCGTTCGCATAGGAGGTGTGGTAGGTTGGGAGACGGCTGGAGTTAGCCTTAGCGTTCACGAAGGGTTGGTCACGATTGCGTAGGCTGGGGGTGCTACTTCATCGCTTTCATGGGTGGTATATTGGGTTCGCGAAGAGTATTTTGGGCCCAGGGAAGACTTGTACTTTACGAGCACACGGCTTTGCCCGCATTCGCAAAGGGTATCACTGGACAGACTTTTAAGTTATCTAACTTTGGGACTTCGACCCATTAGTTCATAACTTGAGCCCTATTCTTGGAGATGGGCAATTGTTGAAGGGGATTTTTGCATAAGGAAAGATGGTAAGTGATATCTACTTGATTTTAACATTATATTTTGATTACCTAGGGATTATTAGACATAAATTATGGGGTTTAAGGGGAAATTTGGGGATTTTGACTATGATTTTGGAAAATAAAAAATGGATATTTGAACCTCAAATCGGAGTCGGACTTGGATAAAACTTATATATTTGGACTTGTATTGGAATGGGTAGTCGGGATTTGTTATTTATGTCGGGTTCCGGGAGGAGGTCCCGGGTTAACCTTTTGATATTTGATAAAAATTGAAGCATTATTACTTGGAATATTTGACGTTATTGAGGTGTTTTTGGTGAGATTTAACCTTTTCGGAGGCCGATTCAAGAGGCAAGGGACTTTTGGAGTTTTGATTCTCGCGCTTTGAGGTAATTATCTTGCCTAGATTTGGCTTGAGGGTATCCACCCCTTAGATTTCGATGTTTGCTATGTGTTGGGTTAATGCACGTACACGACGACAAGCGTACTTGTGTACACTATGGTTATTCATGATTCGGATAGGTCTTAGGATATTATGTGCCTTGTTTTGCCATCGTGCCTTTGTGTTACCGTGTTTTCGTGTTTGTATGACTACTTGGACGATTATTCATACTAGAAATCATGTGTAGGCTACGTGATTATCTGTTTGAGACATGACAGTATTTTTCTATGATGAGCTATTTGTGTTGTTGTAGTCATACTTTCTCTAGTCATGATATTATATCCGCGTGTTATACCATCATTTTTGTGTAGTATTTATAGGTTATCTCACATATTGTTGGTTTCTTCACTTGAGTCCTATGGGTTCGAGTTGATTTGTGGCACGTTGGTACAATTTGTGCGGGTTATCAATTTATGATACTGTGAGATATTAGCAAATCGTGATTTGAGCGGATTAATAACTAAACTGGGGCCATAGAGGCATATTGATATTAAGGTGATGCGTATGGGCCCCCTATTGGGCTGAGTGGTATTGATATTGAGGTGACGCTTGCGCCAGGCAATTTGGGCTGAGTTATGATGACTGTCTACTTTTGATCTGATTAGCGCTTGGGCTAGGATCTACCCCTCCGAAGTCAGGTGATAACCAATGTAGAGAGTGTGCTTATTCGATAATTTCACTGTGAATTTTTTAACTTTGGCATTATTACTTGTCATGCAGGCATAGAGATGTATCTTTCTCATGCTAATCGAAATTCAATATCTTGAAATTGAGGACTTAGTTGATTTGATTGGAAAGCATGCCTATTTCATGTTAAAGTGAATAAGTTGAACATGTTATTCTTGAGCTTCTTTCCCTTTACTGTTGTTGTTGTTATTATTATTATTATTATTATTATTATTATTATTATGATGATGATGATGATGTTGTTGTTGTTGTTGTTGTTGTTTGTGTTATTGTTGACTGCTGACAGTGTGTATTGGAGCTTGCCAATCTCTTCGCTATCTTCAACCCGAGTTTAGGCTTACTACTTACTGAGTACATGGGGTCGGTTGTACTCATACTGCATTCTGCACTTTATGTGCAGATCCAAGTGCTGCTGATAGAGATGATTGTTAGAGCATTGCACTGGTTCCTATTGGTGATTTTAGGCTACCACTGTTATTTCCTTTCGTAGGCCCTGAAGTCCATTCCTTTACTTTGGTTATTACCATTTATGTACTTCAGACAATATTGTATCGTTATTCATACAATTGTACTTATTATTCTATAAGGCTTATATACCCGTTGGCACCACGTTCTGTGATGGTATTGTAGTTGTATATCTATATTACTTCAGTTATCTGTCATATTCCACTTTTGAGGATATTTCTTATTAATGTTAGAGTTTATTTCTGTATATGGGATGTGGGCTTGCCTAGCAAGTAGTGTTAGGCGTCGTTATGACTTTGGTGGGATTTGGGGTCGTGACATGTTGGTATCAGAGCACTAGGTTGCTTAGGTCTCATGATTCATGAGATTAGAGTTTTGCGGATCAGTAAGGGGACGTCTGTACTTGTCTTTGAGAGGCTATATGTCTATTAAGAAAAGCTTCACTTGTTTCATTCATTATTGTACAAATTTGTTTATCCTAAAGTCTGAATCTTTTCCCTTTTATTCTCTCATCGATGGTGAAGACACAATTTGTCAGGTGCTGCTGGGCAAGTGCCGGTACCCCAGGCTAGGGCCATGAGAGGCTGGGGTCGAGGCAGAGGCAGGGGAGGAGCAAGCACTGTAGCTAGGGCTCTTGTTCATGCAGCAGCTATGGAGCCACCAGTAGCTCCAGTTGAGGATCAGGTTCATGACTATAATGATGAGCTGGAGGTACCACCTCAGGTTCTCCAAGGCTTATTTGTATCACCAGCTGTTCAGGATGCTTTGGTCTACATAGTTGGGTTGTTCGAAAATTTGGCTTAGACTGGGGCATTTCATACTATACCAGCTACTTCCCAGCCGGGGGCGAAGCGCAAACTCTAGCTACCCGTACCCAGAGCAGGTGGCCCATGGTTATTAGACTCCTACAGTGTTACCAATTGGGGGAGTTCAACCTACTATTGCCACGCAGCCTAAGGAAAGGCCCACAATGTCAACTAATGATCTGAAGAGACTGGACAAGTTAACCAAGTTGCATCCCCCTCACTTTAGTGTTACACCTTCAGAGGATGCCTAGGGATTCTTGGAACATTGGCATGATATTCTGCGCAATTTAGGACTAGTGGAGCCTAATGGAGTTAATTTCACCGCCTTCCAGATGCAAAGACCGACGAAGAGGTGGTGGCAGGTTTTTGAGATGGGTCGACCATCAGGATTAACTCCTCTAGCATGGGCTCATTTCTCCAGGGTTGTCTTGGAGCATTTCATATCCCCCCACTAGGAGAGAGGAGCTGAGGATGCAGTTTGAGTACCTTTAGTAGGGTCTAATGTCAGTTACTGAGTATAAGATGAGGTTCATAGAGTTGTCCCGTCATGCTATTGTTTTGATACCCACTGAGGAGGAGAGAGTGAGGATATTAATTGATGGTTTTCACCATGGTATTCACATTGCTATGGCTAGTGAGATGGAGACCGAGACTCCATTTTACTACGTTGTAGAGATAATGCATCGTATTGAGGCGCATCCGCATTGAGACTGGAGAGATGACGCCGGGTAGGCATAAGAGGTCCTGATGTTTTGGGAGTTCCGATTGTGCCTCATTTGGATGATGGGGTCAATTTAGAGGAGACCAGTCTAGTAGGCCAACTTATAATTCACTGCCACCAAGTCGAGGGGTTTTTATGAAATCTTCATTCAGTGCACTTCTAGAACATAGCTCTCAACGCACTCCATCTGTTCAAGGTTCATTAGTATTAGGTTCTTCTAGTGGCTATTTCGGTTCATGGGATCTGACTCAGGCCTCGCAGTCATTCCCAGTTAAAGATGGCTATGAGTGTGGAGAGTTGGGCCATGTTAGGATTTATTTCCTCCATTTTCATAGAGGTCCAGTGTAGCATGGAGGTCAGACTATGGTTCCCGAACTGGTTGCTACATAACCCGCTTAGCCATCTCGAGGTGGAGGTCATCCAGGACATGGTCGTCCTAGAGAAGGAGCTTAGTGTAGTGGAGGTCATGCCAGATTCTATGCATTTCTGGGGAGGACAGAGGTTGTTTCTTCTGATGCAGTGATTACAGGTTTTTTTTTATTGTGTGCCACAAGGATGCTTCAGTATTGCTTGATCCTGGTTCCACTTATTCATATGTTTCACCATACTTCTCTTCTTGTCTGGATATGCCTCGCGGTTCTCTTGATGTTCTTGTGTATGTGTCTACACATGTTGGTGATTCTATTATGGTGGATCGAGTTTATCGGTTATGTATGGTCACTATTTGTGGTTTTGAGATGAGGTCGGAATTTTGGTTGTTAGATATGGTGGATATTTTATGTGATTTTGGGTATGGATTGGTTATCTCCATACCATGTTATTCTGGATTATCACGCTAAGACTGTGACATTGGCAATGCTAGGGTTGCCGAGGTTGGAGTGGAAGGGTTCTCTTGGTAGCAATCTTAGTAGAGTGATCTTATTTTCGAAGGTGCAATGGATGGTTGAGAAAGGATGTTTATCATATCTAGACTTTGTTAGAGATGTCACTGTTGATACTCATATTGTTGAGTTAGTTCCAGCAGTGAGGGAGTGTTCGAATATGTTTATCGTATCTAGACTTTGGCAGACCTACCGGGTATGCCAACCGATAGGGATATCGATTTCGACATTGATTTGGCACCAGGCACGCAACCCATCTCTATCCTCCATATCGCATGGCTCCAGCAGAGTTGAAGGAATTGAAGGAACAATTGCAAGAGTTATTGGAGTAGGGGTTCATCAGGCCTAGTGGTTCACCTTGGGATACGCCAGTGTTATTTGTTAAGAAGAAGGATGGGTCCATGAGAATGTATATTGACTATCGACAAATGAACAAGATGACAATCAAGAACAAGTATCCATTTTGGTACATTGATGACTTATTTGGTCAGCATTAGGGTGCTAGGGTATTCTTGATGATTGACTTGATATTGGGGTATCACTAGTTGAAGATTAGGGCTATGGACATCCCCGAGAAAGCTTTCTAGAGTAGTTATGGGCATTCTGAGTTTTTGATGATGTTGTTTGGGTTGACTAATGCCTCAGCAGCTTTACCCTTGCCCCGGACTCTACCATGGCCTCAGCCTCTCGCGGCTCTAGCAGGGGGTGCTGGTGTCTGGTCATCTGATCCGGTTGTACGTATCCTCACCATATGTGAGAGAATAGAAAGATCAGTAATTTAGAATTTGAAGTCAAAGATTTTGCACGATAAGGAATCAAAGAAGTGAAGCTTTTCTTGACAGTTCCATAGCCTCCCGAAGATAAGCATAGACGTCTCCATACCGAATCGCAAGACTCTACTAAGCATGCTTATGACTCATAACACCTGTGAACCTAGAGATTTGATACCAACTTGTCGTGATCCCAATTTTCCTCCGTAGGATACTATGACGACACCTAGTCTCCAAGACTAGGTAAGCCTAATACTTACTGAATTAATAGAAGAATTGAACCATCAATTGATATATATAAAATAGAATTCTTTATACATAACTTACAATCCCAAAACTGGTAGTACAAGTCATAAGGTGTACTGAGTTGCTAGAAAATCCATAGATACAACTGTTCGGAATAGAATTAAACAGTACAAGTACAATTTCAGAAAGTGACTCCGAGGCTTGTGAATGCGACAACAGGCTTACCTTGAGTTTCCACAGCAATGCTCGACAAACGAGCTAACAATCAACAATAATCGAGGTATCTGAGATCTGTACAAAATGTACAGAAGCGTAGTATGAGTATACCACAGCGGTACCCAGTAAGTATCAAGACTAACCTCGGTGGAGAAGTGACGAGGGACAGTCAAGACACCCGCTAGACTAAACACCTGACCAAGTGTAAATGTAGAACTAACAGGGAACAGTATCAACATAAAGCTAGGCATGATGACAATAATAATGCAATGTTTGTAAGAGGGACTAAAGGCAACAATTAGCAACGAGACACAACAGGTAATAACACTATAGAGTAAGCTAAACACAGTTCAATCCGGTGAAACCAAATAAAGGGAAACAAGTGACAACTAAATAGGGATAACTGCTTTCGCACCAGGTTTATCCAAAAATTTCCACGAGGTAACAAATCTCAAAATCACAAAGCACGCGTCCCAACTCGTGAATCCTAATCACTCGGCATCTTGTGCGCACATTACAATTCATAATAGCACCGACGACTCACGTTCCAACAATAATCATGACTCATGACTGCCCGGACAACTCACATGCCAACAGGATAACTCTTACACATAAGGCAAGTACAAGGGAGTACATGTAAATGGTCAAAACATCAGGATTCATCTTCTATGACCGATATGGGTGATTTATTTACGTGTATGCTTGTGCAAGTGTTCTACTACAATTCAAGCCAACAAGTAAGAGTAGATAATATTAATGGCACATAAGAAACGATCACCACAAAATGTACATTGTAATAAAGGCAGCAATGAGATTGAAACAATGAATTGTTCAACAATAATAAGTACACAAAACTAAGCAATAATGCAACACGGAGAAAGACAATTAATGGTTTGCTAAGAAAACAACAATCAAGACAAGTACAGAAGGATGGGGAAATGTCAACAAGAGTCACTACCGAGGAACCGCCTCGTAGTCTCAAATCATAAAATGAATCACAATCTTTCCTTATATCACCGCGGGAGCCTTTACATTTAGTTTTGAAAATCATTTTTCCCAAAAGAGCATCCTGCGTTTTAGCCCAGCTTATCACGACGCATCGCTTCTAGTAGTTCCCCTACTAGCCACGCGTATCAAGCCCACCTTGTCTCACCGCATGCGTTTCAACACCCATACCTTATACCACCGAATGCGTATCAATAATAACAACAGCACGACAGAAACCTCGAGCAAACATCAAAATAATAGCACGGCAGAAACCTCGTGCAAACATCAAAATAATAGCACGGCAGAAACCTCGTACAAACATCATAACAACAGAACGGCAGAAACCTCGTGCAAACATCATAACAATCCTCTCAACAATAACATGTGTGACAAAACATAAAAACTCAACAAAATGAACACAATATGTGCCCATATACCACAGCATTTTGTCAAAAAAGTTTAAATATCACAACCACGCATAGCCCTCGGCTCAACAACGATGAGTACAACAACAACAACAGCAATAACACGAGGATACGACAAGTAAAGCAACTCAGGAACTTCAGAACACAAAGAAACGGTGGAACGAGCTAACAAGGAAAGACACAACAAGGAATAATGGTCTCAACAAGAATAGCTCAACCAGGAAAAGATAATGTGTAGCAATGATTCCACATAAGAATACATCAACAATGGAAGGAATAACAAACTTCAATTAAGGCTAAGCAATTACGGAAGATATAATAGTAATTTCAATTAAGGTTAGGCAATAAAGGAAGAGATAACAACAAATTCAGCTAAGGCATATAAGGGTTCAATTGGCAACAAGGGTAAAACATGTATCAAATAAATTCCAAATATGACTCGTAAAGGCAAATTTAGTAAGTGGAGGATTTAAACAACTTCATATCTAATGAACATAAGAACCTAAGGCCCTAAACGGTCAAATTTCTACAAATAAGCCCGAGCATGTACTCGTCACCTCGCGTATCAATTAGCACAAATGACTCAAATCCTAAGGGGTAGTTCCCCCTCACAAAGTTAGGCAAGATACTTACCTCAAAGAAGCTAGACGATACTCTAAAAGGAACTTTTCGAGTGAAACAACCTCCGAGCGGCTCAAAACTAGCAAAAATAACTTCAAATCGTAAATAAAACTAATAGGAAACAATTTTGGACAATAAAGGTTCGATCTTTAATTAATACTAAAAAGACAACCCAAAAATCAACCCCCGGACCTGCGTCTCAGAACCCGACTAATATTAAAAAATTCGAACACACATTCGATAATGAGTCCAACCATGCAAGAATTACCAAATTCCGATATCAATTCGTCCTTCAAATCGTCATTTTACATTTTTGAAAGTTTTTCTCAAAATCCTCATTTTCCCCAACTCAAACCACTAATTAAAAGATAAAAATAACGATGGAATCATGAAATATAATAAATTCCATGTGAAGAACACTTACACCAATGATTTGCTTGAATAACTCACGAAACATCGGTCAAATCCGAGGTCTACAATTAAAGATATGACAAAATAGCCAAACCCTCGATTTTTGAAAACATATTCTGTTGCCCAAGTATTTGCACATCGCAATCGCGGAAATACACATGCGATCGCGAAGACGGAATAATGACTGCCACAAAAATGCACTACGTGATCGTGAATGAATCCATGTGATCGCGAAGAAGAAATGACACTGCCCCATGAAAAGGTACTACGCGAGCGTGTAAGAAGAAAGGCGAACGCAGTTCATCACTGCCTCAAAGTACGCGTTCGCGTACATAGCTATGAAAATACGAAGAACAAAGTGTTGGCCTCCCCAGCAAGGTCAACACTACGTGAACGTGGAAGGCCCAATGCGAACGCGAAGAAGCAATCACTCAAACGCACGTGATCGCGGACAGATCCTTGCAAACGCGAAGAGGAAAAAGGACCAGCCCACGAAACAGCCTTCGCGATCGCGACTATACCTACGCGATCGCAGAGAAGGACACCAGACACCAGAAATGCAGCATTCCAAAACATAACAAAATGGCTCGTAGCCCATCTGAAACACACCCGGGGCCCTCGGGACCCCGTCAAGACATACCAACTAGTTCCATAACATAACGCGGACCTACTCGAGGTCTCAAATCTCATCAAACAACGTCAAAACTACGAATCAAACCTCGAATCGAACTTATGACTTTCAAATCTTCCAACTTCCAAAACTCGTGCTGAAACATATCAAATCAACCCAAATGGACATCTAATTTTGCATGCAAGTCCCAAATGACATAACGGAGCTAATCCAACTCTCAAAATTGCGTTCCGACCCCGATACCTCCAAAGTTAACTCTCGGTCAAACTCTCAACCTTCCAAAACTTCAACTTTTCAATTTTTGCCGAAATGCTTCAAATTACCCTACGGACCCCCAAATCCAAATCCGGATGCACACCTAATTCCAAAATCGCCATACAAAGCTATTGGAATTATCAAAATGCCATTTCGGAGTCGTTTACACAAAATTCAAGACTTCGGTCAACTCTTACCACTTAAGCCTCTAATACAGGAATCCTTCGTCCAAATTGATCTTGAATCATCCGAAAACTGAACTCGGCCACATACGTAATTCATGACATATAATACGAAGCTGCTCGAGACCATATGCCACCGAACGGGACTTTAATTCTCAAAACGACCGGTCGGGTTGTTACATTATCCCCCTCTTAAACAAATGGTCATCCTCGAACGTGTCAAGAACCATTCGATGTCATCAAATCACTGAGTGGCCTTACCACACATACACTCGTGGGTGATCCCCCGTCACCCAAATCCACATAAACCTGACGACACCATCTCAACTGAAAAATTTATTCCTTCCACCCACACTGATAACCTTAGAACCAAATATTCTCACTATCGAATCATTTTCAAAAGTCCAGATTCCTACATCAATACACGGTATCAGCCTTGACCAACTTCAACAACTTATGCCTACACCCACAAGATACAACCAAATGATGTAACACACTATACATATGCTCGTAACCACATCTCTAATCACAATGGATGTCCATAATCAAACCCAGCATCGGCAATTAACCTCATAACCGCTACAACCCTATTCCAAACCTTCACAACATTGACAACAATGCAAGAAACACGAAGACCTCATGACTATCACCCGAATCAACAAGTCACATCTAACGCCACCGGGGCTCACACCTCGCAAGCTAAAACCCGATAAGCACAATATGAATACGACTAAATATGCAAGGAGAAGCACATAAGAGAACTATCAAACAAGCCCGAACAGGCACAACTTCCTATCAGTACCATATGAAAATGTGAGGATTCCGTATCAATTCTAAATCACGAGTAGTATACACATGATACCAACTGAAAGCTTCCACCAATTCTATTTTCGCCAACAAAGTCACAACGCATATTGAACTCCCACGCTGGTAAAGCATCTAAACCACGAATCATAACCAACCATCAAAAATTCACATCAAAACTACCGAAATGAGTAACAGAAAGCCACTTCTAGTCTCATAGCTCTCAATAATAAATAAAAACAAAATGATAGACAAGGGCTACCACTATAGAATGTCCCAACAGGAAACACGTAAGCAGAGTACCAAATCACTAAACTCACAAGTATGTGAAGTAGCATAGGAGGACTCACCCCGATAAGCAGAACTGAAACAAAAAGCGTATGACGCTCCTCTATAACAAATCAAAACCATACCTCTACAACATCATCTAGTGCAACGACCTAAGACCTACCATAGAAAACACATAAACGGGCCAGGCCTCCCCCTCTTGGGTGCCTTCTACTCGGGTAACCTGCACCCCAAGCTGGCGGTGACGGGATATCAACAATTAGAGCAAAACTCATAGCCTGAATACCTCGTTGTGATACATCTGTTCGGAGTCTAGGAAAATCTCACACCATGTGCCTAGTATATTCACACTCAAAGCAACCTCTCTGCTAACATGGCTGTGGAAGCTATCCAGCATGGGTACCCTGAGACCCATGGGCACCTGGAATACCGTGCAAAGCCTGAAGTGCAAACTGAACAGGATGACCTACAAAACCTCTACCATGTCGTACCCTGCCCCCAAAATAGGGACCAGTAGGTCCTCCCGGTCTACGAGGCTCCTTAGCCTCCTTAACCTCTCACTCCTGACCCGGCAGGCCCTCTAGTCGGCGAGCGATCTCTACCACTTACAGGAATGGAACATCCGTCTCCAACTCTGGAGCCATGCCCATATATCCTAATTGAGCCCGTCGATGAACCTGCAAACTCGCTCTCTGACTGTAGAAACCAAACCAGGTGCATGTCTGGACAAATCATTGAATCTAATGAATTAGTCTGACACCGACATAGTGCCCTAGCACTGCTGCCCAAACTCCACGTGCCACGCTTACTGAAGGGTTTGGGGAACAAACTCTCTCAAAAACACCTCTGCAAACTAAGTCCATGAAAGTAAAGTTGCATCAGTCGAACTACCCAACTCATACGCTCGCCACCACTGATATGACACTCCGTTAAGCTGGGCCGTAGTAAAAGCAAACTCGCTCATCTCCACAATACCCATAGTACGGAGGATACGGTGGCTATCCTCAAGAAAACCCTAGGCATCTTCTGATGCCAAGCCACTGAAATTAGGAGGGTGTTACTTCTTGTCCCTCTCGAGCCTAAGCTACTCCCCCTCAAAATTTGCTGCCCTAACCTCAGCTTGAACTGGGGCTACCGGCTATACTGGTTTGACCTCTGGGACCTAATCGACCTAAACGCACTACTCTGGGATATAGGCGGCAAGAGTCTGTGCTCCTCCCCCGGCCTGAGATGTTGTAGGAGCACGTGGGATCAACCCTGCCTGAGCTAAAGTGCCGAACATGCTCAGGAACTGGATAAGAGACTCTTGGAGGGCTGGTGTATAACAGGCCAGGTGCCTGCCTTCTAACTGGAGCTACTGGTGGCTCCTCCATAGCAGCTCGTGCGGGTGCTCTAGTTGCAACACGTGGACATCCTCAGCCTCTACCCCGACCCTAGCCCCAGCCTCTCGTGGCTCTAGCAGGGGGAGCAGGCGTCTGGTCATCTAATCCAATTGTACGTGTCCTCACCATCTATGAGAGAATAAAAAGATAGAAATTTAGAATCCAAAGTCAAAGTTTTCGCACGATAAGGAATCAAAGAAGTGAAGCTTTTCATGACAGTTCCATAGCCTCACAAAGATAAGTATAGACGTCTCCGTATCGATCCGCGAGACTCTACTAAACCTGCTTGTGACTCATAGCGCCTATGAACCTAGAGCTCTGATACCAACTTATCGCAACCCTAATTTCCCTCTATAGGATGCCGTGACGGCACCTAGTCTCTAAGACTAGGTAAGCCTGACACTTACTGAATTAATAGAAGAATTCAACCATCAACTGATAAATATGAAATAGAATTCTTTATCCACAACTTATAATACCAAAATCGGTAGTACAAGTCATAAGCTCTATTGATTTGCTTGAAAATCCCTAGATACAACTGTTCGGAGTATAATTAAACAATACAAGTATAATTTCAGAAAGTGACTCTGACACATGCAAACGCAACGACAGGTTTACCTTGAGTCTCCACAGCAATGCTCGACCAACTAGCTAATAATCCACAATAACTGAGGCATTTGAGATCTACACAAAATATGTAGAAGCGTAGTATGAGTACACCAGAGTGGTACCCAGTAAGCAACAAGTCTAACCTCGATGGAGTAGTGACGAGGGACAGTCAAGACACCCACTTGACTAAACACCTGAACAAGTATAAATGTATAACTAACAGGGAACAGTACCAATATAAAGCTATGCATGATGACAATAGTAATACAATGTTTGTAATAGGGACTAAAGGCAACAATTAGCAACGAGACACAACGGGTAATAACACTATAGAGTAAGCTGAACACAGTTCAATCCGATGAAACCAAATAAAGGAAAACAAGTGACAGCTCAATAAGGACAACAGCTTTCACACCAGGTTTACCCAAGAATTTCCACAAGGTACCAAGCCTCAAAATCACAAATCACGGGTCCCAATTCATGAACCCTAATCGCTCGGCTTCTTGAGCCAACATTCCAATTCATAACAGCAAGAACGACTCACGTGCCAACAATAATCATGACTCATGAGCACAAACAACTCACGTGCCAACAAGATAATTCTCACACATAAGGCAAGTACACAGGAGTACATGTAAATGGTCAAGACATCAGGATTCATCTTCTTAGACCGATATGGGTGATTTATTTACGTGTATGTTGTGCAAGTGTTCTACCACAATTCAAGTCAACAAGTAAGAGTAGAGACAATGAATGGCACATAAGAAAAGATCACCACAAAATGTACAATGTAATAAAGGCAGCATTGAAATTGAAACAACGAATAGTACAACAAGATTAACTACATAGAACTAAGCAATAATGCAACACGAATAAAGACAAATAATAGTATGCTAAGGAAACAACAACCAAAGACAAGTACAAAAGGATGGGAAAATGTCAACAAGAGTCACTACCGAGGTACCACCTCGTTGTCTCAAATCATAAAATGAACAATCTTTCCTTATGTCACCGCGGGAACCTTTACGTTTAGTTTTGAAAATTATTTTTCCCAAAATAGCATCCCGCTTTTTAGCCCACCTTATCACACTTCATGGCTTCTAGTAGTTCCCCTACTAGCCACGCGTATCAAACCCACCTTATCTCACTACATATGTTTCAACACCTAGACCTTATACCACCACAAGCATATCAATAATAACAACAACACGGCAGAAGCCTCATGCAAAAATCATAACAATAGCACGGAAGAAACCTCATGCAAATAACATAACAACAGCACGGCAGAAACCTCGTGCAAACATCATAACAATAGCACGGCAGAAACCTCGTGCAAACATCATAACAATCCTCTCAACAATAACATGTGTGCCAAAACAAACTCAACAAAATGACTTCCACAATATGTGCCCATATACGACAACATTTCCTCAAAACAGTTTCAATATCACAACCACGCATAGCCCTCGGTTCAATAACATTGAATACAACAGCAACAACAACAATGACGCTAGGATACGGTAAGTAAATCAACTCAGGAACTTCAGAACACAAAGAAATGGTGGAACGACCTAACATAGAAAGACACAACAAGGAATAATGGTCTCATCAAGAATAGCTCAACAAGGAAGAGATAATGAGTAGCAATGATTCCACATAAGAATACGTGAACAATGGAAGGAATAACAAACTTTAATTAAGGCCAAGAAATTACGGAAGAGATAATAGTAATTTTAATTAAGGTTAATCAATTACGAAAGAGATAACAACAAATTCAATTAAGGCACATATGAGGTTCAATTGGCAACAAGGATAAAACATGTATCAAATAAATTTCAAATACAACACGTAAGGGTATATTTTGTAAGTGGAGGATTTAGCATGATAAAACAACTGCATATCTAATAAACATAAGAACCTAAGGCCCTAAATGGTCATGTTTCCACAAGTAAGCCCGTGCATATACTCGTCACCTCGTGTACGTAGTGTTCACATGACACAATTAGCAAAAATGACTCAGATCCTAAGGGGTAGTTCCCCTACACAAAGTTAGGCAAGATACTTACCTCAAAGAAGCTAGACCAATACTCCAAAATATACTTCTCGAGGGAAACAAACTCTGGGCGGCTAAAATCTAGCCAAAATAACTTCAAATCATAAATAAAACTCATAGGAAATAATTCCGGATAATAAAGGTTCGATCTTTCACTAAAACTAAAATGTCAACCTAAAAGTAAACCCCCGAGCCCGCAGCTCGGACTCGATCAAAATTACAAAATTCGAACACATGTTTGATAACGAGTCCAACCAAATAAGAATTACCAATTTCTGATATCAATTTGTCCTTCAAATCGTCATTTTACATTTTTGAATGTTTTTCTCAAAATCCTCATTTTTCCCAACTTAAACTACAAATCAAAAGATAAAAATAAAGATGGAATCGTGAAATATAATAAATTCTGGTGAAGAACACTTACCCCAATGATTTTCTTGAAAACCCCACGAAAAATCACTCAAATCCAAGTTCTACAACTCTATATATGATAAAAATGGCCAAACCCTCGATTTTGGAAAATATATTATGCTGCACAGGTATTTGCACATCGCCATTGCGGAAATACACATGCGATCGTGAAGAAGGAATAATGACTGCCACAAAATGCACTACACGATCACAAATGAATCCATGCGATTGCGAAGAAGAAATGACACTGGCCCACGAAAAAGTGCTACGCCAACGTAGACGAAAGGTGAACGCGGTTCATCACTGCCTCAAAGTACGCATTCGCATACATACGCGGAAGGCCCAATGCGAATGCGAAGAAGCAATCACTCACACGCATGCGATAGCGGACTAGTCCTTGCGAACGCGAAGAGGAAAGAGGACCAGCCCACCAAATAGCCTTCGCGATCGCCGCTACACCTACCGATCGCAGAGAAGGGCAACATACACCATAAATGCAGCATTCCAAAACATAAGAAAATGGCCCCTAGCCCATCCGAAATAGGCCCAAGGCCCCCCGGACCCCATCCTGACATACCAACTAGTTCCACAACATAACGCGGACCTACTCGAGGTCTTAAATCACATCAAACAACGTCAAAACTACGAATTACACCTCGAATCGAACTTATGAACTGTTAAATCTTCCAACTTCCAAAACTCGTGCCAAGACATATCAAATCAACCCGGAATGATGTCGAATTTTGCATGCAAGTTGGAGGAAAGAGGACCAGCCCACCAAACAGCCTTCACGATCGCTGCTACACCTACCGATCGCAGAGATGGACAACAGGCACCATAAATGCAGCATTGCAAAACATAAGATAATGGCCCCTAGCCCATCCGAATAAGGCCCAAGGCCCCCGGACCCCGTCCTGACATACCAACTAGTTCCACAACATAACGCGGACCTACTCGAGGTCTTAAATAACATCAAACAACGTCAAAAGTACGAATCGCATCTCGAATCGAACTTATGAACTGTTAAATCTTCCAACTTCCAAAACTCGTGCCGAAACATATCAAATCAACCCGGAATGACGTCGAATTTTGCATGCAAGTTCCAAATGACATAACCGAGCTAATACAATTCTTGAAATTGCATTTCGACCCCGATACCTCCAAAGTTAATTCTCGATCAAACTCTCAAGCTTCCAAAACTTCAACTTTCCAATTTTTGCTGACATGCTTCAAATTAACCTACGGACCTCCAAATCCAAATCTGGACGCACACCTAATTCCAAAATCTCCATACGAAGATATTGGAATCATTAAAATGCCATTTCGGAGTCATTTACACAAAGTTCAAGACTTCGGTCAACTCTTACCGATTAAGCTTGTAAAATAGGAATCCTTCGTCTAAATTGATATCGAATCATCCGAAAACTGAACTCGACCACACACGGAAGTCATGAAACATAATACGAATCTTCTTGAGATATTATGCCGCCGAACGAGATGTTAATTCTTAAAACGACCGGTCGGGTCGTTACATTCTCCCCCTCTTAAACAAATGTTCATCCTCGAACCGAAGTCATCAAATCACTCACTGGCCTTACCATACATACACCCGCAGGTGATCCCCCCTTACCCCAATCCACATAGGTCCAACGACACCATCTCAACTGAAATTTATTCATTCCACCCACACTGATAACCTTAGAACCAAATTTTCTCACCATCCAATCATTTCCAAATGTCATGACCCAAAATCCCAACCCGGTCGTGATGGCGCCTCTCATGAAGACAAGGCCAGCCAATCCAAACAAAACTTCATTTAACCAGTTAAACAATACGAAAATAATATAAGTACGGCTTAATAACAGTAATTTGCGGAAAAATATAGTGAACCATGCCGACTACAGCCCGAACCGGGGTGTCACAAAGTCATGAGCCACTAATGAAATCCTAACAACAAAATAACTATTACAATACCTTTGGCACAATTGTTTGAAGAAAGTGGAAACAACAAAAAAAATAAAAGAGATACGGGGCTGCGGACGCCAACAGCTACCTCGTAACCTCCGAATCACCGCCCTCGTAGTAATAGTCAATGCCTCGGAGCGGAACCGTTAATGCCTGAATCTGCACACATGGTGCAGGGAGTAATGTGAGTACTTCCAACTCAGTGAGTAATACACATAAATAATGACTGAAAGTAAGAAAACACATAATGCACAAGGCAATCCATAATGAAGTAATGAAGCATCAGTGAAATAGTAAACCAGTGTAAATTCAAGTAGAAACTCCTTTCAACAGGTAAAACATGTGCATCTTTCAAGTAAATAACGTGAAGTAAAAGAAAGCACTTTAAAACTGCCCCTCGGCTCAATCATTTAAAAACAGTAAAATCTCCCCAGCTCTGGTTACCAGTTGTCATTGTTACCAACTGTAACAACCCTGGGTTCAGTATCATTTAAAACAGTAAAATCTTTCAAACTCTGGTTACCAGTTGTCATTGTTACCAACTGTAAATCTATCAAAGTCCGGTTACCAGTTGTCATTGTTACCAACTGTAACCTACAGTTGTCATTGTTACCAACTGTATTATCTCTGGTTACCGGTTGTCATTGTTACCAACCGTAACCTACAGTTGTCATTGTTACCAACTGCATTATCTACCCATCTCCGGTTATCAGTTGTCATTATTACCAACTGTAATTATCATAATGGGTACCCTGCGCTCACTGTGGGTGGTTCAGACTCCGGGAGGGGCTTCTTACGACCCAAGCGCTATATCATATCTCGTGGCGGCGTGCTACCCGATCCCATTTACATCATGTCCGTGGCGGCGTGCCACCCGATCCATTTCAAAATCATTTGAAATCATCATTTAGTTTTCAAAACTGAATTCAAATAATGATTCAAATCATTAACAAATACGCCCGAAGGGTTTACATAACCGGCGTGAAGCCCAAATATGATTTCAGTAAACAGTGATAAATTACCCCTGAAGGGTTCACATAACCGGCACGAATCCCAAATATGGCTAGAAGCCCAAATCATTATATTATCAAATCAGTTCCAATCAAATAGGTAGTAAAAATCATCTATCGGGACGGACCAAGTCACAATCCCCAGTAGTAAACGACCCCACGCTCATCATCGAGCGTGTGCCTTACTTCAATATAGCACTATGATGTGCAATCCGGGGATTCAAACCCTCAGAGCATCATTTACAATCATTACTCACCTCAAACCGGCTAAATCCTTAGCCCGCAACGCCTTTGCCCTTTGAAATGGCCTCCACGTGCGTCGAATCTATTCAAATTCAGAATAATTACGTCACATTATGCTATAGGGACAGAGCCCAAGCGAAAATAATCAAAATTACTAGAAAATCCTGAAATTAGCAAAACCCGAGCCCCGGGCCCACTTCTCAAAATTCAGAAATTATCACTCCAACGGGTTCCTTATCTCCTCACGAGTTCAACCATATAAAATTTGTCGAATTCCGACACCGGATCAACCTCTAACCCTCACACCTAAGCCTTAGGGTTTTCCACAATTTTCCCAACTTAAATCACCAATTAATTGCTAAAAATAGTGATAAACTAAGGTAATTCCTCTAAAATTGAGTTAGGAATACTTACCCCGATGTTTCTCTTGGAAACCCTCCAAGAATTGCTTCAAAACTTGTTTCAATCCGAGCTCTATGGCCCCAAGTATGTTTAAGATGACAAAAACTCTTCCTTTAAGAATTTGTCCATGAAAATCTCCTTTGAATATAGTTTTGAGGTTGATTTATGGTGATTCTATGGTGTTTGGAAGTGTTCCTCTTCGTGGGTAACGAAAATGGGTCTTATAGAACAAGATGGACATTGGGTTCTACTTAAAAAGTGTCAAAAATCGAGTTAAAACACCCTCTTCAGGTCAAAAATGCGATCCTGTATGCCAAAAAATGCGGTCCGCATTTCACCTTTGCGGTTCGCATTTTTGGTCGCATTTCTCACCTCAAGTTCTGCCTCGATCTGTGATTTCCAGGTCCAAAAATGCGGTTCGCATGTCGAATCTGCGGTCAATTCTGCGATCGCAGATTCGACATGTGTGCAGAATTTTTCCCCGACACGAAAATAGGCATAACTTTCTCATACAATGTCCGAATTGGACGATTCTTTTTGCTATGGCTCCGAAATTTCGATACGGATCTAAGCTTCAATCAAAACTGAATTTGGAGTTCATTTGCATAATATGATACCACTTGTTCTTGAAGATACGCCATCGGCACATTCTTGAAATGCCAAAGTTAAACTCCATCAACCATCCAAAATCCATTCGAGACCCTTGGGACTTCAACCAAACACTCCAACATGTCCCATAGCATTATTCAAACTTGTTCCAACCTTCAGAACGTTCAAATCAACATCATAACATCAAATTCGCATCAGATTCAAGCCTAAGGATCTAAAAATCTTCTAAATCGCTCTTTTGATCTAAACCCGACCAAACCACGTCCGAATGACCTGAAATTTTGCACACAAGTCATAAATTACATATCGAAGCTACAGCAACTTTCGGAATTCCATTCCGACCCTCGGATCAAAATCTCGCCTATCAACCGGAAATCGCCAAATTCTAACTTTACCAATTCAAGCCTAATTCTACACGGATCCTCCAAATCTAATTCCGATGACACTCCTAAGTCATAAATCATCTCTCGAAACTAACCGAATCATCGGAATTCACATCCGAGCCTTCTAACTCATAAGTCAACATACAGTTGACTTTTACAACTTAAGCCTCCTTGAAAGAGAATAAATGTCTCATTTCTTACCGATTTCACTCCGAATGTAACTTACTCAATTAATTTACATAAAACACTGATAACAAGGCATAATAATACAGATATTGGGGAAGATGGAGTAGTAACCCATGAGACGATTTACCGGGTCGTCACACTAAAAGCCCCGATTCCTACACCAATACACAGTATCAACCTCAACGATCTTCAACAATTTATGCCTACACCCACAAGATACAACCACACGATATAACACAATACACGTATGCCCGTAACCACATCTCATATTACAATAGCTGTCCATAATCAAACCCAGCATCGAATATTAACCTCATAACCGCTAGAACCCTGTTCCAAACCTTCATAGCACTAACAACAACAATGCAAGAAACATGAAGATCTCATGACTATTCACCCGAATCAACAAGTCACATCTAACGCCACCTGGGCACACACCTCACAAGCTAAAACCCGATAAGCACAACGTGAATACGACTAAATATGCAAGGAGAAACACATATGAGAACTATCAAACAAGCCCGACAAGCACAACTCCCTATTAGTGCCATACTACGAATCAATTTCACAAGGGATAATTAAAGCACATGAACTAATCACAAGGATCTCATCCTTATTTAACTTCCACCACGGCACGGAGCCCGATTCAACATATCAACCATATGAAAACGCGAGGATTCCATTCTCAACTCTAAACCACAAGTAGTATACACATCATACCAACCGAAACATTTCACTAATTCAATTTTCACCAGTCACAACCCATACTGAACTCCCACACCGGTAGAGCATCTAAACCACGAATCTTAACCAACCATCCAGAATTTACATCAAAACTACCGAAATGAGTAACAGAAAGCCATTTCTAGTCTCATTGCTCTCAATAATGTGAAATAACATAGTAGGACTCACCCCGATAAGCAAAACAGAAACAAAATATGAATGACGCTCCTTTATAACAAATCGAAACCATACATGTACAACAACATCTGGTGCAGCAGCCTCAGCCCTACCATAGAAAGCACATCAACAGGCAGAGCCTCCCCCTCTCCGGCACCCTCAATTCGCCTGACACAGGCACATAACATGTCTTCAAATATTTGAATAGTCACGTAACATGTGAATTCAAGTAACCTGACACAGGCACGTAACATGTCCTTAATGGCACAGGCACGTAACATGTCCTCAAAAATTTGAATAGTGCGCTCGGCCTTCCTGTCCGGGAATGAAATGTCATACTCTACTCAGCTTGTGTGTAACTCTCACTAGAATGCTCCAAAAATGCGATGTAAACTATGTGCCTTGATACGAAATAATAGACACAGGCATAGCATGAAGTCAAACAATCTCCCAAATACAAATCCGATCAAGCTGCTCTAAAGAGTGGGTAGTCATGACTGGAATGAAGTGCTAGACTTGGTCAATCTGTCAACAAATTACCCACACCGTATCAAATCTCCTCAAGGTCCATGAAAGTCCAACTACAAAATCCATAGTGATACGCTCCCACTTCCACTCCGGTATATCTAACCATTGAAACAAACCACCAGGTCTTTGATGCTCGTATTTCACCTGTTCACAGTTCAAACACCAAGCAACATACTCAACAATATCCTTCTTCATCCTCTGCCACCAATAGAGCTACCTCAAATCATGGTACATCTTCATGGCCACAGAATAAATGAAATACCACAAATAATGGGCCTCCTTAAGTAGTAGCTCTCGCAATCCATCCATATTTAGAACACAGATACTACCCTGAAGTCTCAATACCCCATCATCTCTAACAGTCATCTCCTTAGCACCATTGTGATTCACCGTGCCCCTTAGGACAAGCAAGTAGGGATAATCATACTGACACACCTTGATGCTGAGAACGACTGTGATACAACACAAGCAAGAACTATGCTAAACTCCGAGATATCCAACCTCACGAACCGATTAGCCAAAGCCTGAACATCTAATGCTAACGGTCTCTCCCCCACTGGAATATAAGCAAGACTCCCAATGCTCTCAGCCTTCCTACTAAAAGCATCTGCCACCACACTGGTCTTCCCAAGATGATAAAGAATGGTGATATCATAGTCCTTTAGTAGCTCGAACCACCTATGTTGCCTCAAGATCAGATCCTTTTGCTTGAATATGTGTTGGAGACTTTTGTGGTCTATGAGCACCTCACAAGACACGCGGTAATGATAAAGCATCTAAATCTTGAGCGCGTGAACAATGGCTGCCAACTCCAAATCGTATACTGGGTAGTTCTTCTCATGGGGCTTCAACTGACGCGAGGCATAAATAATCACTCTACAATCCTACATCAACACACATCCAATGCCAATCCGTGAAGCATCACAATATACTATATAAGAACTCGATCTCGAAGGCGAAACCAGAACTAGAGTTGTAGTGACGGCAAACTTGAGCTTCAGAAAGCTTTCCTCACACTCATAAGACCACTTGAATAGGGCACCCTTCTATGTCATTCTAGTCCATAGGGTTGTTATAGATGAAAATCCCTCCACAAAACGACGATAATACGTAGCAACAAAAAGAAACTTAGGATCTCAATAGCAGAAGATGGTTTGGGCCAAATCTGAACTGCCTTAATCTCTTCGGATCCATCTTAATCTCCTCATTATACACCACGTGGCCCAAGAATGCCACTGAGTCTAGCCAAAACTCGCAGATAGAGAATTTAGCATATAGCTTCCTCTCTCTCAAAGTCAGGAGCACGATCCTGAAGTGTTGCTCATGATCCTCCCAGCTGCGAGAATACACCAATATATCATCAATGAAAACTATGGCGACGGAACCAAGATAGGGCTTAAATACGATGTTCATCAAGTGCATAAAAGTTGTTGTAACATTGGTCTGTCTAAAATACTTCACCAGAAACGCATAGTGACCATAGCGGGTGCTGCACCCTTTTTTGCACAAGTCAAAATAACATACAACTTGTAGTACTCTACAAGGTAATTTGGAGTTTAGAGTTGTCATCTACTATTTAAGATATACTAGGATACCTAAAATGTCATGTAATGTATACTCTAGTTATGGTCTGCGAAAATGATTGATATCCAAGATAAGGATTCAAGTTATCTCGAGGGAAAGGGGTTAGTCATCCCTCAAGATCCACAAAATGTGGTTCTGGTAGACTCGATCAAATAAAGTG
>MCJB01013714.1:139631-150191 GCA_002018475.1 Nicotiana obtusifolia | reverse complement strand
AATTTGTGGAATGGTTATGGACTGGAATTTTTCTTCAATGATGGTCATGGTTCGGCTTTCCAGTAACTTTGGAAGGGAAGAGACAAAGGCTTGCTTCAGATTGATGTCTCCGCCGATTTCAAAGTATATCTTGGCCATTTTTTGAAAATGCCTGTCAATATCATTTCTGTCGAATGACACACACTTCATCTCGAAGAGTTGTCTTTGCATTTTCTCCTATCTTTGGCCAGTATCTCCGCAGAAAACATCATGTAGGATCCGGATGTTGAAGGCAAAATCTTGGGAAGTATGAAAAGTATTTTTGTCTTAAAATCCATGTGAGTTCCACCAATCTCTGAGAATTCCTATGAATCGTGAAGTGAGTTCTGACAAGATGACATACTTTTCTCGTTCTGCTAAATTTTTGGTCACCATCCAAGTATAGAAGTCTTGGATCCTCTGAGGCCATTTTGAAACCTTGACGTCGTCTAAGGTGAAAGTATGGAAACCGGTTCCAACTGGCTTGGACGCCATGGGCTCGTATCTCCTTTCTGGGATTGGCTCATCTGTCATGCCTTCTTGTTCGTCATCTACTTCAGATACTTCTGGCTCTCTTCACTAGTTTACAAATATTGGAGGATTGTCATCTTCAGAAGAGTTTGTTGTACATTCATTGCTTGATTGAGAGCTATCTTCCAGTGATTCATCTTCTGATGAATTCAGAGATTCTGACCATGGAGTATCTTCTTCTGATATGCATCTTGGCTGGGAGACATAGAGGTCTGGAGCCTTCTGGTCAGAAATCATCAGATTTTCGGGGTTGGACCCTTTTGAGCTTTCTCCTTGGTCTCGCCTTTTCTTGGTTTGTTTCTCTACTGCTATTGCGTCTTTCCTTTCCCAAACCAATTTTGCGATATCAAACGCCTATTCTTCTTTTACAAGGGTTGGGTGAAAGAAAATGGATTCTGTAAGGTAGATGGAAAAGTAGAAAAGGTGTTGTCTAATTTAGGTGGGGAATATGGTTGTGGAGACATAGGGAAGAAAGTAGGTTTTGAAGGGACAACCGGGGTTGTTTGTGGCTTAAAGTGGTCATTTCTTAAGAGCTGAATCTGTTCTTTGAAGGAAACCGTCTCTTTTAGTTGTTGTTGGAAAAATTGGAAAAGTGAAGTTCCTGGCGGACAAATCTTATATTGTAAATTTGCCAACCTTAGTTCCAACGTTTTGATTAGTCCTTCATGGCGAGACTATGTTTGCTCCATATTTTTCTCAATTGTTTCCACCTTGCTCATCATTTTGTTTTGTGTATGGGCCACGTTCTTTATGGTGTTGCCAATGTTGGTCAGTACCTTGTTTTGGCAGATGGAGTTTTCGGATTGCCAGTTAATTGTTGCTTCGATGTCACTTGTTGGGGGTTTTTCTCCAGTAGGTAGCAATACGTTTTTCTTGGGAATTTTTGGAGCATGGCTTATTCCCTCCTTTTCAAAAGGTTGTCGTGAAGGAAAGTCTTGGGTATGACTGGACCTTGAAGGACTTAGCATGAATATCTATGGTTGTGGGGAATTTGTGATTTTCGAAATTGGTGAAGTTTTAGGTTCAGGTGACTTTTTGGGTTGTGAGGATGGACTGGTGGTGATTGGGGTTTGGGTGTAGTTTCATTATCCTTCCAACTTGGAGTGAATTTTTCTGGTAATTTTGGCCATTCCTGGGGTTTGTAACTGACAAGAAATTCATATTTACCTAGACGGCTTAATGAGCCAATTGAAGGGTCTTTATTTTCAGATCTGGCTCACAATTGCTTTTCAGTGTTTTTCCCCTTTTTCTTAGATTTTGGTTTGGTTTTGTTGAGGCCGAACCTTTCTCCATGTCGCTGGTGGTGTTCATCATATTCTCCATTTGGATCGTCCAAACAGTCTTGACAGTCGCAATCAAGATCCCAAGGGTAGTGTCCCGTAAAGGGGCATTTGAACCACCAAGTATTCGTTCCATTTTTGTCAAAACTTTGACACCAATCGTGTTCTACCATGATGCTTTGTATATTCCAAAAGAGTTCTCCGTCAGGTTCAGGGTATGTATCTGTTGTATCTTTGGTTGGATCATTTGGCAAGAAAAGATGGTTTTATTTGGTTTTTGAGGTGGGAATGGTCGAAGCTTATGCAAACGGTTTTGTCATTTCTTTTGGTAAAAGTTGGTTCACCAGATTGTAGGGATTCCTCCTGTTCTCTTAACCTTTCATAATTTGTGATCCAGGAAGCAGGAAGAATTTTGACAAGTTCATCTCTTGAAATTTGTCTGGGTATTTGGGTGCACATGGTGTTTCCTTTGGTAGCATCAATATTTAGGAGTAAAGCATTTTCTCCTCTGGGAAGGCAAAGATCCATGGCATGATTTTGGACTCGCCATGCCATTTGGTGATGAAGAGTGGCTTGGATGGAATCTTTGGCTTGAGAGGCTCCTTGGATTTGGACTTGGATTTTTAGTGCTTCGGTTAGGTATGGATCATAAAGGGACAATGTTGAAATTTGGAAAGATTGTGATGAAGACTGTCCTAGCATTCAAGGTAACTTCTGCAGTACCAAAATTTGCATGTTGGTACTCCAAATATCTTGTATCGAGAAGAGAAAGTCGAGCTAGCACCGGCTGACCTTTTCTTCTGTGATATGTTAAAGCAATTCGGATGGCACCAAAATGGATTTGGGTAAACCCATGCTCTCTCCATTGCCTGGGAAAATCATCTAGGATTTGAAGTGTGATAAATTGCTCCTCTCGAGTGGCAAGAATAGGATGCTGGTCAAGTTTTGAGGCAGCAATATATTCCTTGACTCCTTTTGGTCTGTGCTGGACAAGGGAACGGATTTGTGTCCAGGGTGCAAATGATTTTTTGGCGAAAGCTGAGTAAGGGTTTATAAGAGGTAGTTCAGTGGAAGATACTTTTTTTTCATCCAGTAGGATATCTACTTCATAGAGGTAATCATATTTTTTGGACAGGGTTTTATATAGAGTAGGGGACATATTCATTTTTGCTAAGTAAGACGATGATGAAAATGACTCAGCCATATTTAGTAAACTATTCCTCCCACCGAAAGGATGGGCTGGCTCTGATACCACAGTATCAGAAGAAAGCAAGGGACTCCGTGAAAGCAAGCTTGAACAAAGCAAGGGACTCCGTGAAAGCAAGCTTAATCATAGGTACGAAACCACAAACAGTATAGAAGAAAGGAGGGGCACCGTGAAAGCAAGCTTAATCATAGGTACGAAACCACAGTATAAGGAACAAAGCAAGAGACTCGAAGAAAGCAAGCTTAATCATAGGTACGATAGTTTTCCTACAAAAAGGGGGCTGGCTCTTGCCAAGCTACACAAACAGTTAATTTGTTTATAGTAGAAAAAGTCTTCCTACAAAAGGGGCTGGCTTCAACAACCCGTTCAGGGACGGCTTGCCAAGCTACACAACTCATAAAACTTGTGTATTATAACCAACGTTAGCTGTTCATAACTCAGAAAACTTTCGCACTACAATAAGCTAACTTTTAAAGAGTAGACTTACTCTATTTTCATACATGGACCGTACTACCATAAGCTAACTTTCAAAGAGTACACTAACTCTATTTTCATACATGGACCGGCCTTTCCATCCATTCGAAAGGAAGAACAAGAGAGAAATTTAGAAGGAACTCATATGTAATATATAACAAGAAATTTACAAAGAGTGCACGATGATTACAAGATGATTGTCTGATGTCAAGTACCAGATGATCCTACAACTACTACAAGGCCTCCTTTATATAGGACTAGGAGGTTATTACAAGACAAACATTCTAGATAAAGCAAACCTATCTTACATGGCAAACTTATCTACAAGCAGGTCCCTCTCGGCATGTGAAGGACTTTAGGCAAAACCACTAAAAACAACTAAAAACATGTGAACGGGGTGAAATATACATGGTGTAGCATGTGAAAGCACGAGGGAGCATGTGACGCCATGTGAATGTACTGTGTTGCATGTGAAGAAGCATGTGGAGGCATGTGGAATCATGTGAAAACAAGGTGAAGTGGGGCCCGGATAGCATGGAAAGATGTGAAGATTTGTCTTGGCATGGGTAGGATATTTTTTGAGAGTTTTTGGAGGATTATGGTAGGAAAACAACATAAAGTGGGGCCCGGATAATATAGAAAGATGTGGAAATTTGTCTTGGCATGGGTAGGATATTTTTGAGGATTTTTGGGTTGGTAATGGAGGATTAAGGTGGGATTAGCAAGGATTAAGTCAATTATCCTTTATCGATCATAGAATTGTCTTCCAGGCATCTTTTCGAAGATCTTGTGAAGTAACGCTTGGAACTTGATGGTTCTTCACTGCTATGTTCCTTTCCCTTTGGACTGAGAGATGTAATCCGCAACTTTAATCTGGAAATGTCTTTAGTGATCTTTTCTCGGATGATTTCATATGACGTTTGATATTCCTTTGCTGCTTCCCGTACTCTTTCCCAGTGAGGATGGGTATTGGTATAATTCCAGCTTGCCCATTCTTTTGGCCATATCTCTTTTGAGATGCACCTATTTTGCTGAAAAGTGATTCTTTATGCCTCGTTGTACTCTTCCTCCATTGATAAAATGGACACGGGAAATTTCCACCAGAATGATGCCTCTGCTTGCGCCTGGACTTTTCCATTAATGATCTTCACTGGCCTATGAAACATGAATATTTTTGCTGCGTAGGAATCACTAAAACATTTCGTCTAATATCTTCTAGGCTTGAACCATAGTAAAAATACTCTAAGGGCTGGTGCAATGGTATCAAAATCCTTGAAGACGTTGCATTTCAATTCCATGAAAAATAATATTGATGGCATAGGTACCAAAAAAACCATAATAATTCTTGTGGAAAATCCTTGGCTTGAGCGATGAATATATGGCAGAACGTTTATTCTGGATTGACACCATAAGGCTTGAGAATGGATCCTCCATATTGCCGGAAAACTTGGAGCACATAATAAGTTCTTCTTTCCATAATAATTGACGGATCAAAGAGATCCATGAGGTTGAACAACTCCGGTGGATGATCTGTTGGCTTTAATGAACTAGTTCCCAGTGTGTTTGAAAACATAAAGATGTGACTGTTTGGCTTCAGTTTTGCTGGGGAAAATCTTTTTTAGAATTCTTCCGTCCGCGATAAAAAATCTGCGAGAATATTATCCTTTCCTTTCAGGTGCTTGACTTGAAACTTGTATGGAGAGAACCATTGTGCCCACCTGAGAATCTGAGGATTAGGGATAATTTTTGAATTTATCCAGATCATTTTTGGGAAAGTCTTCATATCCATTTCCACTAGAAATTATGTATGGATAAGGAAGAAATTCAATTTCTTGATTCCATTCTTTACTGCAAGAATTTCTTTGAAGGTGGAGTGATAATGTTGCTCGGCATCTTTAAACTTTCCACTGGCGTATCCGCATATTTTCCGCTGGCCATCTTTTTCTTCAAATAGAACAGCACTCCAATATTCATGGCTGGCATAAGTTTGCCGTATCTTTTTTCCATCTGAAGGGATGTAGAGAGACTTGACATTTTTACATATCTCCTTTATTTTTCTGACTGCTTCATCCTGTTTCTCTCCCCATGGTGGTGCATTTTTCTTGAGCATTTCTGTGAGCGGTGAAATGTATGTAGAGATGTTTGGGATGAAATTTCTTACATAATTTATTACACCCTAGAATTGTTGGATCTGCTTTGTTGTGAGGTTGGTATCCAGAAATTTAAGTAATTCCTGACATATATGCGGTCCTGGACTGTATTCACCTTGGGCAAAATGCATTCCAAGAAAATCAATCTCCTTTTGAGCAAGAACCATCTTTTTTGCTGAGAGCATGATTCCGTATTGTGCTACTAATGTCTCAAACTGACGAAGCAAGTTGACATGTTCTTCCAATATATCCCTAAATAACAGGATCTCATCAATGTAAACTAAGGAGGTATGGAGGATGGGTTGGAAGATTTTTATCATGGCTTTTTGGAACAAGGAGGGTGCAGTTTTCAACCCGAAGGGCATGACTTTCCACTGGAAGTGATGATCGGGGATGCAAAATCCCGTTTTGGGTCGTTCTTCAGGGTGGATTCCCAATTGCCAAAATCCAGATTTTAAATCAAACTTGGAAAAATATTTGGCCTTGGCTAAGTGGGAGAAAAGAGTGAGTTTATTTGGGATGGGGAATTTATCATCTTGGAGGAAATGGTTTAGTGTCTGGTAATTAATAACTAACCTGAGTTTTTCTCTTGTCTGCTCAGCTCTTTTGTTGACATAAAATGCTTCGCATGCCCATTGTGAATCCGATGGCTCTATCAGATCAAATTCCAAAAGTTCTTCGCATTCTTTCTTTGCAAGCTGAAGATGATCTGGATTCATGCCTGAATGACTGGCTTTTGTCGGATTGATGTTTTCATTTTTCTTGAAAGGGAGCTTGATAAAAAACTCTTGGTTTTTCCATAATGAGCTTTTTCCTTTCTTCATGAAATCCTTGTGGGATTCAGCACATGAATGTTGGAAATGTAGCCATAAAATGAAACTGTCTCTGTGTCCTTACTTTATTCTGTCAAGAGGGAAGTATACTTTTGTGGTGGGGAGTATTATGGTAGTTGGTTTACACTGAAGGAGCCTCATTGGCACTTAAACACATGGGTAAAAAGAATCGTTATTGGTTGGGGGTATTTGGGAGGTTTAACTCTAGGTTGGACTGCTCTCCCCGGCACAAGCATTGCCCTAAGCCTTGAGACCCTTGGAACTTTGAAGTGTCGGGAGGTATAAAGGGGCATCGACCTTGAGTAGGACTCTCTCCTTAGCCCTTATCCCGTTGAAACTTGTTATTATCTTTGGGTTTACTGTTTAATAACAACAAAAGATTTTCAATGTAAATTATTTATTATGTATAAGCACCACATTAGTATTAGTTCTCATGGTAATTGAGTATTGATAGTTTTTTTATATTTTGCTCCAATAATTTTTTTTTGAACATGTACATTTGTTTAGGCCTGCTGAGTTCTTGAGGAACTCAGGCCCAAGTCCAGCATTGTTGTGTTTCTTGGAATTCGAAGTCAGATGTTTCCGTCCCTATCACTGCTGGGCCTGCCTCTTTGAGGCCCAAATACCATAGTTCAATCCTCTCCTTTTTAAACTCCTTTATTATGTATTGCTTCGTTACCTTAGTTTTATTGCCTTGTCGCACTTTGCTGCATCCTTGTTGTTATCTTATCTCACATGTATACAACTATTATGTATTTGATTGAGTGCTTTATTTTATATCTTAAGTCATATAAAACTCAGGCAAGCCTTACAAGAACATAGGACTGAAAGAAGTATTGGTTAGTAATCAAACCCACACTCCTTAACTGTAAGTTATTCTGCTATGTTTTTGCTAACTTGTTTTAAAGATTTTGAAGTCCAAAGCTTATGCAAAGAACAACAGATCCTCTTTCAATAAGAAAAACCAAAACTAAATCGCAAGTCTGATCTATTAAAAGGGAAGTCAAATCATTTCAAAAAATATAGTGTTGTCGCCCAAAACATTTTCAAATGGTTTTCCTCCCAGTCTAAAAATCAAGGTATACCTTAGGCTTACTCTCATAGCTTCTTCATCCCATTAGAACAATACGCACCTCCATGCTTTAGGAACACGTGGTTAAATATAGTTTTCCTTTTTACACATTTTACCTAAATACAAACATCATATATACTTGTAAGCTCTTTAAACACATATGCACTGACATCATTTTTCTAAAACCCTTCTATAAATCCATCCTTTTTGAAATTACACTCTTCCGCACAAGAATTATGCGCTAATGTATGGTAAACTTAAGCACTAGTTATGGCATTGTATAAATAATTCTAAATCTAGCCTAAGTCCTATGGAGCTACCTCAGGTAGATTTTAACGGGTGCCTAACACCTTCCCCTTAGAAGAACAAGAACCCTAACATATAATCTCACTGGTTAGCAGACTAATAAAGAACATGAACTTATTAATTAAATAAGTACCCTAGTATACCTTCAAATATTAGGTGGCGACTCTTTTTCATCAACAATAGAGAAACCACAAGTTGAATCTTGTTTTGACTAGTGCAAAATAGGGTGCAACAACATGGCGACTCTGCTGAGAATTTCACACTTAGGTTCTGACCTTAGCAGGCTTAGACTAATTTGGCATTTAGATTTATTTGCACATTGCCTTAATTGTAGATAATATTGCAATTACGTGCTTTCCTGCCTTATTTGCTCTTTATGCTTATTATCATGCTAATAGTTGATGTACTCTTGTATGTTACTGCTTTATATAGACTGTCATCATATTTCTTCCTATCGAGTCTTAGCCGTACACTATCACACACAATGGTACATGAGGGTTATCTTTCATACCCCTCAAAACCTTCTTTTCAAAACTTTTGAGTTTCAGAGAATGGCTTTGTTGGGTCAGCTGACACAACTTCTCACAGCCTTCAGTCCAACTTAAAGGTAGGAAACACTCTCCTCTAGCAAAAAAGGTCATACTGCATAAACGTTAGGTGAATTGGTCCTTGGCATCGACACACAATTAAGAAAGCCACCTTAATGTCAACGGGTCATGCACCCAACAACATGACTTCTATGGAAAGACAAACAAACCTGACAAGACACTTAAAGATCCAAAGAAAACACTTACCAAACACCTTTCCTTACCCACCTCAGAAAATAGAAATCAACCAAAATATCCCTGAGATTAACATGGTGATGGGAGCGTCACACAAGTTGATGTAGTGGTGGAAGAACATTCGCCGGTACACGGAGATGAGATTCGGACACACCTGGGGGCATTGAACGCTTTGCTAAACATATGAGCAGACAGAGTGCTCACTCTCCTGTTGATAGCATTCTGGGATCTGGCTAAGGTGGTGTTCAAGTTTGCTGACTGTGAGTTAGTACCGACATTGGAGGAAGTCACTAGTTTCACGGAACTTCCGTTCAACGTAAGGAAGCTGATATTGCCAATTACTATTCCCGGTTACCAGTTCTTGGATGCTTTACGCCTGGCCAACAGTCTGGGTCTAAGATATATCGAGGACGGATGGGTGAGCCTCAAACAACTATTTGATAGATTTGGACATTGTGAAAGCTACAAGTATTATTCAGGAGAGTTTCTATATGACCAAGAATGGGAGAGTCTCAAGCCTATCACCTTCTCAATGGCACTGTTGGAATTGTTGGTCTTCCTTCAGAGAAGGGGTCGGATCAACATCAACCTGTTACCTTTGGTTCTGGCAACCTTCCATGGGAACTTTCAAAATACTCTGGTGCCGATGGTGCTAGCTAAAATGCTGAGGGCTTTGTCCCCATGTGCACGAGGGTATAATTTCTTTAAGGGTTATAGCTTGTTGATTCATATCTGAGCTATTGTATAATTCTTGTAGCGAGAAGCATCATTGACTACTTTGTGGGCGTTAGTAACATGATCCGCAGCCACAACAAGAGGATGAGACATTGGGTCTCCCCACATGGGCAAGAAGAGTGGAGGGAAATGCCGACCAATCTGAGTGGAAAATGGATCAACTGGAAGCTATCATGGTTAGGTAGAAGAGCAATCTTAAGGATCCTTAGAAATACTTCATTAAGCCGATCGGACTTGATGGTATTCAACCATACTCACCCCTGCGGGTTCTCGGACAGTTCAGGATGAACCAAGATGTGCCTCTATGGACAAATATATCGCTATATGAGGATGAGTACAACAAACAGATTCCAATCCTAGAGATAAGAAGTCTTCAAGAAGAGTGGACCGACCTGGTCACAATGCCAATGGGTCGAAACTCATGGTGCACTCCCGAGCATTATGTCTAGATCAACGAGGAAAACGAGCTGGCCCGGCCAAGTAGATAGGGTGTAGTCTGGCTAGAGGACGCAGTGGCTGCTTTTCAAATTTTCCATGAGATCCTACCACAATAGCTCGTGACTACTTCGATGCACCGTCAAGTGGTCCCAGGATCCATTGATCACATGTTTCCACCTGCTAAAGACGATGACTGGGTAGTGGAGTGCATCCATATAGAGTCTAGCACATCACTAGAAGAAGATCCATATGAGGGGTCGGTGTTCAACGATGACGAGGAGGAGTTAAAGAAGACTCGGAGGAGGAGCCGGAAGAAGAGCTAGAAGAAGAAGAGGAGATGGGAAACAACTCTGGTGATGGTTTAGAGTTGGTTGATTCCCCTTTCTTTCCCACTATGTACCCTTATTCCCAGTTTTCTTTTACTTTCCAAAGGGCAAGTTGTCCAAGCCCATGCAGTTCTATGAAACAGCAATGTAATCTTTGTTCCCACTTATATCAGTCCAAATTTCAATGAAAGAAAACTTGCTTCGGATCTAAATGTGTCAAGTCTAAATATTTGTCAAATATCAAAGATTTAGGCCTACCTCTGGCAATGAGAGGTCCCCATGAATTCTAGGAAACGAGTTAGCCTTAATGCGTGAATTAAATGCTCTGTGTAATTTTCTGCTTGTATAAATGAAGAAACTGACTTCTGTTTCTGTTTCTTTTCTTTTTTATTTTTCCTTTGCATTATT
>MCJB01013714.1:121055-136621 GCA_002018475.1 Nicotiana obtusifolia | reverse complement strand
CCCCCCCCGGTTTGTGAGAAACACTAGACTCTGCTAAGCATTACAACAAGTCCATACCAAAAATACACTGAAGAACATCAATTTGTATGCTGGAAAAAGTGGGTGTTACTGAAAATACCAATGACGTAACGGGAAGGAAGATTGTCATCCATTAAAACGCAAATATTGGTGCCTGGTGAGAGCAATAGAGGTGCTGCAATATGTTTTGCAAAGGTGGATGAAAACACATGCCTTCACTCACTGAAATTGATTGCGATATGTTTTGTAATAGATAGTATTAATATACTACTAGAGCTAGAACTTTTACTCTCTGGACAAGTTGTAAATTTTTGGTGTAATTATATTATATATATATATATATATATAGCACCTCTAGGCAATCAGCTTAGAGGTATATTTGCTTTAAAAAAATCCAAAATGAAGCTCCAAGCTCTCTTCTCTCTCGTTCTCTCTCGTCATGCTGCCCTAGCAGCCATGGCTGCCGTGAACCCTCCCCAGCCATTGGATTTGGGAGAGAAACCTAAAAATGTTGCCGACTTAATCCATACCAATCCCAAACAGTCATACGCATCACAGTTACATCAAAAACAAGCTGCCACGGCGTCGTCGAAACTTGTTTTGTGTCCAGTTACTGTCGAACATGATGAACCAACGATTGATCTCACCATGGATGAAGTTAACAAGCTTACACGAGAGGAAGGACTACATCAAGCTATTGTGATGAAGTTTTCCTATGGAAAACCAGATTTGCAGGAGATTCGAAGGTTGTTTTCGACACAATTTGAGGTTTATGGTCACTGTAACATCGGGCAACTTGAATTTTGTCACCTACTGGTTTGTTTTGAATTATATGCTAATTATGTTAAGTTCTTATCAAGATCTACTGGATATCTCAAAGCCAAAGGGGATGAGTTCTTCTTTAGAACATTCCCGTGGACGCTAGGATTTAATCCGAAGGAGGAAACATCCATGGCAGCCGTTTTTACTAAACGATCGTTAATGTCTATTGCTTCTGCTGTGGTTAAAGCTCTCGCAGTGGACTAGGCGACGCAGGAAGGAACAAGGCCAAGCACAGCTAGGGTTAAGGTGTTGCTTGACTTGTTGGACGAATATCCAAATAAGGTTAAGTTGCGCATCGTCGACAAAGTCACTGGTAAATGTGTCATGTATTACCAGGAGATTTTATATGACAATCTACCAAAGTATTGTTGTTGTTACAAACATCAAGGCATGATAAACGAGCATGTCAAATTTTGAAAAGAAAAACTAGAGAGGATACGATCGATGTTGATCGTAATCTGCCAAGAGATAAGGAGAGCACTGTTGAGCAGCTGAAAGGGGATGCAAGAGAGTTTTTGAATACTAAAAGAGCGGCTCAAAGTGGAGGGCAAATAGCAGCAAATCATGGCAATAGTAGGCAGCAACAGGTGCAGCAAATTGTTATTGATGGTGCTGAGGTTAATCGTGATGTTGTAACGAGTCTGGTTGCTGCTGGTACTGAGAACACAGTACATGGTATGAGCCCAGTTTCTGCTGCTGCTGGTGAGATGCAGGATGATGCAAGGATGCTGCTGAAGGGGCAACCTAAAAATCTAGTAGATATTCCTGCCTTGACTGTGTTTGCACATATGCACACAGCTACTGTTGGTGCACTAATAACAGCTACTGATCAAACTGATGTTCTTGGGCAAACTGTAATGCACCAAATAATAGGGTAGCTATTGGTCGAGCTAATGGGGAGCAACATAATTTAGTTGGAGGTGTTCAACAATCATCAGGTACTAATGAGTTACAATTGCATAAATTAGCTGATGGTGAGCAGTTGGCAAGTCAATATCAGGTCCCTGATTCGGAGGATGAGTCACAGGCTTTGGATAACAACAAGAATGATCAAGTGGCCATAACTGAGGAAATTAAAAATGATGATAATGTTGAGGCTGGTAAGGTGGATGATACAACAAAAAATGGGGAGATTTGAAATGTGGTAACGCATTGAAAATCACCTACAAATAGGACTGCATCGCCAAGACAGCAGCACTAAGGTGTTCGACGAAATGCCTCCACCATGATGTCCAGCACAAATGTTTTCGAAGCTCTGGAAGTTGTGGAGGATGGAAAACTTGATTTACCAACGTTACAGGAAAGTAAGATGTCAAAACAATTAATACCAAGCACCAGCAGTGGACAAGGAGTTCAAGGCAGTGATCTACAGGCTGCAGATTTGGGTGTTCACCAAAATGCCTCAAAGAATAACTTGCAGAAGGAGTTAGAGGGAAATCAGAACGCTGCAATTGTCTAGTCCTCACGTCGAAAAGATCATAAAGGACGCCTAGGCTGCAATGATGAGGCATACAAATATGATTGGATAACCATTGGTTACGTTGAATACCTCCGTCTTTGAAATACCTTCACATTCGGAAGTATTGTTTGGTGAACATGGAGGTGAATATGGGCAGTTACTGTTGTCCAATGGAGTTAGGGAACAACAAGGTACTGATGGTGAACATGATTGGTTAAAGAAGTGTAGAACATGGGCTGAGCAAGTCGAGCATGAGGAAGAGAAGGACTAGGGGGATGACGACAAAGGGGAGTCAACGGATTATGCTGCTCTTGAGAGTGAAGATGATGACCTACAATCAGTAGTCTCACCTTCACTGCCAAAGGCTGTTATTAAGAATAAGCTTAATTTGAATGCTTCTGCATTCATTCCCACACTTTCTCCAGATGTTGCGACAAAGAACGCTGCACTCACACCTACAAAAATCGGGCATCCGCAACAGCAATTGTGCATATCCAGTCCAGGGAACTCAACTGCATGAGCATATATGACAACTGAGCAGCAATAGCAACTTGCTCGCACAAGCAGTCCAGTGATCCTTAATGCAGTGGCCAACACAACAGCTGGTAACCAGCAGTAGCAGCATCGAACAGAAAATCAAATAGTGCATCAGACAAACCAAATTGCAGTAGCATCAGCTGGACAACAGCAACGTCAAATTAGCATCAGCAGTGCATTGGTCACTAGAAAGCAGCAGCAGCAGGATCCTCGCACAAACAGTCCAGTTATATCGTTGTAGGATAGAATGCTTTTGGATGCTTTGGTAAGTTCTACACCTTTAAACTATTTGACTACATCTCAAGCTTGCAGTGCTGGACATATGGCTATGAAAGCTGGGCAACATGCTGAGCAACGTCCAGACATGGCAGTTGCGACGAGGGCGCAAGACGATGATATGATTTCTACTCTTTGTGCTCAGAAGCTGCCACAGCAAGTTTATGACGGAATAGATATTTGTGATAAAATCACCTACTCACAGTAAAAGGAGTAAGAAATCTCACACAAGGAAGAAGAGTTACAACGATAAGGTGAATGAGGAGGCAAATGTTCGCCAACTACCTATGCAAGAGGCTAAGCAAAAGCAAGTTGTTCCAACCATGTCAACGCGATCCACCCGTTCAAGGAATAAATCATGATTTTCAACTATATTTTGAAGACGTGGGACGAGGAAGATAAAGGGTTCCAAATCGAAGAGATCACAAGATTGAAAAAGGAGGGACAAGAATCCACTTCTTACTATATTTTATTTTATCATTTTATTAGTATTATAATATGTAATATCATCATAGAGTGTATTATAAACTCTATGATGATCATAGAATACTTGGTGCTAGCTAGTTCTTTTTTTTTTTTTACAATCGTGTTAATAGTTGAGGATTTTTTTATGCCTCATTAGGATTTGTAAGGTAAGGTTAAGACCGTATGTGTTAGCGTAGGCTATGCCTTTGGATATAACCACATGGCTATGAGATTATATGCCCTCGTGAGACTTTGCCGGCAGCTAACCCATGACTCCCCTACATGAGGCTGCCATAAGGGCAATGTGAGGCGCAGAGGAGTAATTATATAGCCAAGGCATAGAAGCAGCTTTACTACTGGAGCTTTTGTCCCCCTTACTTATACTAGTCCTTTGTGGCTTTTTGTGCTTTATTATTTAGTTAATAGATTTAGCCCTAGGCACATCGCCTAGGGATATTTTACTAAAATAAAAAAAAATAGAAAAAAAACCCCAAAATGATAGAACCCTAAACCCTAAACCCTAAACCCAAAAAAAAAAAAAAAAAAAAAAAAAAAAAAAAAAACCCTAAACCCCCCCAGCTCTCGTTTTCTCTCCTCTCTCGTGCGACAATCTCCCATAGCTGTGGCTGTGGGAGAGAAACATCAAAACACTGCCGACGTAATCCATAATAATCCCAAACAGTCATACGCATCACAGTTGCATCAAAAAACAAGCTGCAGCAACGATATCGAAGCTTGAACTTTGTCCAGTTTCTGTCGTTCATGGAGAACCAATAGTCGAGTTCACTATGGACGAGATTAATGACTTCATATGCGAGGAGGGACTGCATCAAGCAGTTGTGATGAAGTTTTCATATGGTAAACCTGAATTACAAGAGATCAGAAGGGTGTTTTCGATGCAATTCGATGTGTAGGGTCGATATAATATCGGACAGCTTGAATATTGGCATCTACTGGTTCGTTTCGATTTGTATACTGACTTTGTTCAGTTCTTGTCGCGATCAACTGGATATATTAAGGTTAAAGGTGATGAATATCTTTTTAGAACCTTACCATGGACGTTTGGTTTTAACCCAAAGGAGGAGACGACCATGGCAGTCGTGTGGATCTCGTTCCCAGGTCTGCCACCAACTTTATTCGCAAAGAAGTCATTGTTGTCTATTGCTTCTGCTGCTGGTAAAGTTTTGGCTATAGATAAGGCAACACAAGATAGAACGAGGCCTAACACTACTAGGGTTAAGGTGCTTCTTGATCTTCTTGATAATCATCCAAACAAGGTTAAGTTGCGCATCATTGACAAAGCCACTGGAAAATCTCTTCTGTTTTACTAGGAGATTGTGCATGATAATCTACCAAAGTATTGTTGTTATTGCAAACATCAAGGGCATGAAGAACGAGCATGTCGAATTTGAAAGGAAAAACTAGAGAGGTCGCGATCGCAAAAATAGTTGATCGCAAGCTGCCAGGAGTTAGTACGAGCATTGTCGAGTAGTTAAAAGGCGATGCGAGATATCTTTTGAATGCTAGAAAAGCTGCTCACACTGTGGTGCAAATAGCAGAATAACATAGCAATCAGCAAGTGCTGCATACTGGAGTAGACAGTGCTGCTGTTGTTGCTACTGGAATTAAAGTAGCAGCACATGATGGGAGTCGAGCTACTGTTGTTGCTGCTGATGGTGAGTATCAGGATGTTATGAGGATGTTGAAGGGGCAATCTAAAGCTCCAAGGGATATTCCTGCTTCAACTGTTTTTGCGCGTATGCACACAGCTACTGCTGGTATTCAAAATACTGCTACTGATCGAACTATTGCAGTAGGACAAACAGTTAATATCACAAATAATAGGGTACTCGATGGTCGAGCTAATGTGGAGAAATTTAAGGTAGATAGAGTGACTAAAAAGTTATCAGATGCTGAGGAAGGGAACGTGCAAAAACAATTGCACAAGCCAGCAGAAGATGGGCAGTTAACAACTCCCAGCAATGTACCTGATTTGGAGGGTGAGTCCCAGATTTAGAGAACAAAAAGGATGGGCAAGAGGCCATAACTGGGGTATCTAAAGATGTTGTTAATGTTAATGATGGTAAGGGAGAAGATCCAACCAAAAAGGGGGAAATTTGGAACGTGGTAACACATTGCAAATCACCTAAAAAGAGGACCGCATCGCCAAGGCATCAGGACACAGGTGTTCGACAAAATACCCCAAGCAATGTGTCCAGCTCGAATTTGTTTTCACCTCTTGAACTCGATGAAGCTGGACAACTCGAGTTAGCGATTTTAAATGAAAATAGGACGTCCAAAAAACTTGTTCCAGTTTCTAGCATTCGAAACAATGGACTGGGCAATGAATTTATGGCTACAGATTTGATTGATCGACAAAATGCCTCAAAGAAAGATTTGAGGAGGAGATGACTGGCAACAGTTCAAATATTCCAACACTGGTTTTTTCCAGCCCTCATGTGGAAACATTATTAAGGAAGCTCAAGCTACAATGATGTTGCATACCAATATGGCGAGACAACCTTTAGTCACCTTAAATACTTCCGACATTGAAATACCTTCACAATCGGAACATTATTTTGGAAAGCAAGAAGGTGAACCTGGGAAGCTTCATTGGCTATCAAAGTGTAAGACTTGGGCTGAGCAAGTTGAACATGAAGAGGAGGAAGATTGGGGGGATGACAAAGGGAGGGAGTCGAGAGATTATGCTGCGCTTGAAAGCGACGATGATGACCTTTCCGCAGTAGCTTCACCACCAGTGCGATCGAACCAAAAGAGCAAATTAAACTTGAATGCTCCAGCTTTTATTCTTGGGAACTCTTCAACAGCTAGGACAAAGGACAGTACAGTAGCTGGACAGCAACATCAGCAGCAAATTAACACCAGCACTGCAGTTATTTCAAATGCAGTGACAGGTACAGAAGCTGGGCAGCAGCATCGTCAATCTCGCACAAACAATCCAGTGACTTTGAAGCAGAAACACCAACTAAAACTGGACAGTAGCAGCGGCTTTGCACGCCAGTCCAGTGTATACAGAAGCTGGGCAGCAGCAGCAGCAGATTTGCGCATGCAGATCAGTAGGTGAGCAACAGCAGCAGCAATTCATCAATAGCAATCCAGTGACAGTAGATGCAGCAGTAACGACAGCAGCGACACAAACTGTAAAATCTGGATAGCAGCAGCAGCGTCCAGTTATCTCGCTCGACGACAGGTTGCTCCTACATGCTTTGGTATGTTCTAATCTAACAAAATCTTTAACTCCATCACAGGCTGCTAGTACTGGAAGGAGTGCAGAATGCTGAGCAGTTTCAACACATGGCAGTCACGGCAAAGATACAAGACGATGGCTTAGTGGCACAAGCCCAAAACTTTCCACAACAAGTGAACGACGACAATGTAAGTGAGGAGCTAAACGTTAGGCGACTCCCAATAAGAGTCGCGAAGCAAAAACAGGTTGTTCCAACAACGTCGACAAAGTCCAATCGGTTAAAAAAGAAGACATGATTTTTGAATACATCTTGAAGAGGTGGGAAGAAGAAGATAAAATTTGCCAAATTGAAGAAATCACAAGAATGGATAAGAAGGGACAAGATTCTAATTACTACTATATTTTATTTTATCAATTTATTAGTATAATTATATGTAACATCATCATAGAGTGTATTATAAACTCTATGATGATCATAGAATATTTGGTGCTTGCTAGTTCTTATTTTTTACATTCTTGCTGGTAGATGAGGATTTTTTTTTATGCCTCATTAGGACTTGTAAGGTAAGGTTAAGCTCCGTATGTGTTAGCTTAGGCTATGCCTTTGGATATAACCACATGGCTATGAGATTATATGCCCTCGTGAGACTTTGCCAGCAGCTACCCCATGACTCCTCTACATGAGGCTGCCATAAGGGGAATGTGAGGCGCAGAGGAGTAATTATATAGCCAAGGCATACAAACAACATTACTCTGGAGCTTTTGTCCCCCTTCTTGTACTAGTCCATTTTGGCTTTTTTGCTTTCTTATTTAGTTAATAGATTTAGCCCTAGGCACAACGCCTAGGGATATTTTGCTATAAAAAAAACCCAAAATGATAAAACCCCAAACCCAAAACCCTAAACCCTAACCTCTACGCTCTTGTTTTCTCTCTGGCAACGGGCGATTTGCGGCGACTCAAGGACGAAGCTCGCGAACACCATTAATGGCGATTTCGGCCACTGGCCAGCCACCTGATAGTGCTGGTCAGTCATCTTCTCCCTCCCCACACCCTAATCTACCCAGTATATCCACGAATCCACTCCCAAAATACGCCGATCTTCTTGAACCTAAAAACTTGAATAACTCCATGCAAACCCTAGCTGCTGCAACTACTGTACCATTGAAACCAGTTGAGTACTTACATGGTGAACCCATTGTTCGTTGGAAAAAGGCAGAAGTTAAACAATCGATCGTCAAACAAGGGTTACAACTCGCAGTTCTTAGCAAATTGTCATATGGAAAGCCTGTGATTAATGATTTACATAAGGTTATTCAATACAGTTCGAACATAAAGGAGCATGTTCAATAGGTCTTATTGAAGACAATCATGTCTTGATCAGTCTATCGTTAATGGTGGATTACATACACCTACTGTCAAAACCTTCGTACTATCTCAAGGTGGAAGGGACTATGTGGCAGATGCGATGCTCGAAGTGGAACCCTTGGTGGACACCTGAGGAGGAAACTCCTATAGTTGTGGAATGGATTAGCTTTCCAAAATTACCTTCTAATTTCTTCGGTAAGGAGTTCGTATTTTCTCTTGCAAGAGCAGTAGGTAATCCTTTACATGTAGATTTGGCTACTCAAAATGGGACTAGACCTAACTGTGCAAAGGTTAAAGTGGAAGTGAACTTAATAGCTAAATTACCACAAAGAATCAAAATTATCGAGGAGGAAGATAAAATTGGTCCAGAAGTATCGAAGTGGATTAGAATTAGGTACGATTATATGCCTAAATATTGTAAGAGTTGCAAGAAACAAGGTCACAATGAAGATGATTGTTGGGAGATTAATCCAAAGCTTAGGCAAGTTGAAGATAACAAGAACAAAGATAAGGAGATTGTAGGTTCAGCAACAACCTCGACTAGGGTTCTTGCGAGTGGTAAGGTGGTTGGAAACCCTCCTGTTAATCAAGCTAGACAAGAATGGATTAAGGCAAGGAAGAATAGGTATCAAAGGGATAATCAAGGTCACATTACATATTATGCAGATACAAATGATAGTGGTAATATCAATGGAAAAGCTAATTTAAAGACAAAGGAAAAGGCAAAGTCGAGGCAGTAATAACATCAAACAAATTTGATGTTTTGAATGTTGAGGAAGTTGTTTAACATGTATTGAAGATTACAAATGGCAAAACAAGAGGATCACAGTAAGACTGGGGAGATGAAGCAGGTGCCACTAAAACAGCACTAGGAAATATTGATCCCTAGCCCTACTGGTATTGGAAAAGTTGCAGATAAAGATAAGGAAAGCAAACGTGTGAAGCAAGAAGCTGTTGAGAAGGTCTTGAATAAGAAGGATGATGAGGGTCTTCTTGATGAAGTGACTGATGATGCTGCTTGAAAGTAATCAACAATTGATTGGGTTCACAGGAAGTTTGAACTGACAAAGAGGAGTTAAGACAGTTGAATGTGATGACTAATCAGTCATGCCAGGAAATCCCATCGCAAACATATGAGGAATCAATGCAAAAAGATAAAGTAAATGAAGTTAAGTCCAGGAACCATCTTGGAGTGATCAAGCTAAAAGTTTAAAGCATGATATACACATAGCAGCTACCCCAAGAAACAAAGAAATCAGAGATAGTGTGGAAGGAAACTCTTCAGCAAAATTAGGGCAAGATGCTATAGTAAACCCTAGGTCAAACAGTACTAGGGTTCAAAGTGAGGAGAAGGAGAAACTTAAGGTTTCTTCAGGGCATGTTATGGAGTCTGTAGTTGCAGCAGTACCTGGGGAATTGGTAGCCATTGTAGATGGTGTTCCAGTTTATCTTGAAGACCGAGAAAAGGCTATTAGTTTGGATTATCATAGTGTTGTTACAGTAAACCCTAAGGGGAGTTTTTTTGCAGAAAATACAATCCAACAACAATGATACAGCCTTCAAATATAAGTACTGGGAAGGAGATAGAGTTGCAGGCTAATGTGTCATTGAAGAGTCCAATGCAAACACTGCATGACATAGTTACTCATAATGTTGCACCACTTGGTAATCTTGTAATTGAGAATCAGCAGATGGAGGAAGAAGGAGATGACAAATCCACTGCTGCAAATTTTAAGCAGATCGCAAGAGAAGTAGATGTATCACATGTATCTAGTCCAAAAGCAGTAAAGAAGAATAAGAAATCACAACATAAAGAGCAGGTTCAACCTATAAGGGTATTTCCCAGGAGGACAGCTTCACATAGTAAGTGATGATGAAGGTTCTTATATGGAATATTAGGTCTGTTAACACTGAACAGACCTTCCCAAGAGTCATCAACATGCATAAGGGACATAAGTTTACTGTTATTGCTTTGATGGAGCCTTTTAAAAAAGCTGGATATATACAAAGATATAGGAGAAGACTACACATGGAGACTGCCTATTCTAACATAAATGGGAAGATATGGTTGTTTTCTGAGGCAGTTGTGGATTGGGAATTGGTGATGGACACAGATCAGCAGGCGACTGTTAAGTTACCACATCATGATATTGACAAGCAGATTATAATGACCTTTGTATATGCTAAGTGTGATGCTTTAGATCGACTGGAACTATGGGACAATCTATACTATATGGCTAGTGATATGGAGAACCCTTGGATGGTAGGAGGTGATTTTAATGTGCTGTTAAACGAGGATGAAAAGATAGGTGGAGTTCCAGTTTATCCTCCAGAATATGAGGATTTTGCTTTTTGTTTTAATTCTTGTGGATTGTTTGATCAATGGTATAAGGGAAGTCCATTCACATGGTGGAATAGGAGATCGAATGCAGAGTGTATATTCAAAAGAGTGGATAGGATTTTAGTGAATCTACCATTTCAAAATCTATTTCCTATATAGAAGTGGAGCATTTGATTAGAACTGGCTCAGATCATGCTCCATTACCCATGGTTTGTGGAGAGCAAGCATCAAGCTTTGTGAAGCCATTTAGATTTTTAAACTTCTAGACAAAGCATGAAGCTTTCATGGAGGTAGTAAGACGAAATTGAACAGCAGATTTCATAGGAGATTCATATCTTATCGTTAAGCACAAGCTCAAGAAAGTAAAATCAGCATTGTCTAAGTGGAGTAGAGAGACATTTGGAGATATTTTTAAGCAATTAGCTATATTGGAGGATATTATGAAGGTGAAAGGAGATGTTGTTCGAGGAGGATCCATCAACAGAAAATAGAATGGTGCTTCAAAAGGCACAAGCAGAACTCAAGAAATATTTAAGCATAAAAGAGCAATATTGGAAGCAGAAGGCTGGCATGATGTGGTTTGAGGAAGGTGATAGGAACACGATATTCTCCATAATCATGTTAATGGGAAGAGGCAAAAGTTACAGTTGAAGAGGATTCAAAATGATACTGGAGTTTGGCTGGATGATCAGGAATAAATGGCTAAGGCAGCAGTGGATTTTTATCAAAATGAGTTTACCAGTGAAGGTGATCTTGCAGATTTCTCAATGCTGGACAATGTGTCCTCAATGGTTTATATGGAGAAGAACTGGGAACTTTGCAGATATCCAACTATGGAGGAGGTAAAGGCAGCTGTGTTGAACTAAATGGAGAGAGAGTGCCAGTGGTCCAGATGGATTCACTGGACTCTTCTACCAGGTATGTTGGGATGTTATTAGCTTTGATATTCATAGTATGGTACTGCATTTCTTTGGAGGTGCTCCTTTGCCCAAAGCCATCACTCATACCAACCTAGTCGACAATTCAAACTTTTTCAGATTTAGGGCCGATAAGTTTGAGTAATTTCATTAACAAGGTCATCTCGAGAGTCATTCATGAAAGTCTAGAAAGGTTTCTGCCTAGCTATATTTCACAAAATCAATCTGGTTTTGTGAAGGGTAGGAGTATATTTGAGAACATATTACTCATACAAGAGATTGTCATAGATATAAGGATGAGAAGGAAACCTGCTAATGTGGTGATCAAACTCGATATGGAAAAGCATATGATAGGGTCTCTTGGAAGTACGTACTGCATGTACTAAGGAGGATGGGCTTTGCTGAACATTTCATAGCTATAGTGTGGAATATATTGTCCAATAATTGGTACTCTATACTAGTGAATGGACAATCGACAGGTTTTTTCAAATCAACAAGGGGAGTGAAGCAAGGAGATCCCTTATCTCCTGCCTTATTTATTCTTTCTGCAGAAGTACTATCAAGATCAATGAACAAACTATTTGAAGATAGATCATATGTGGGATTTGGAATGCCAAAATGGTCAGACCCTTTGAATCATCTGTCATATGCTGATGAAACTATAATTTTTGCTTCTGCACATGCTGCATCATTGAAAAAAATTATGGCAGTGTTAAGAAGGTATGAGAGGGTGTCAGGACAGTTGATCAACAAGGCTAAAAGTTCATTCTATATGCACACAAATGCATCACATGAACTGGTGCGAGCAGTGGAGGATATCACAGGCTTTGCTAAAAGACAGTTTCCATTTACATAATTGGGATGTCCTATATTTTATACTAGGAGAAGAAAGGAGTATTACAATGATCTTATTAAAAAGGTTAAGAATAAGATACATGCTTGGAAGGGAAAACTATTATCATTTGGAGGAAAGGCTACTCTGGTTACTAGTGTGCTTCAAAGCATGCCAGTACATATGCTTTCTGTGCTTGATCCTCCAAACAACATTTTGGAGCACTTGCATAAAGTATTTGCAAGGTTTTTCTGGAGAAACAAGGAAGAAGGAAGGAGTAGGCATTGGGCATCATGGCAAAATCTGTGTTACCTAAAGAGGAAGGACGATTGGGATTTAATTCTTTATATGATGTTTCAAAAGCACTATTTGCCAAGTTTGGTGGTGGTTTAGGACTACAAAAACATTGTGGTCTAACTTCATGTGGAACAAATATTGCAAGAAAGAATTACCCACTATTGTGTAGTTTAGAGAGGGTTCACATGTCTGGAAACAGATGCTACTTGCTCGAGATAATGTAGAACATGAGATCTTGTGGGAAATGAAGAGAGGAACAACTAGTATATGGCATGAAAACTGGATAGGACTGGGGGCTTTATATCATGTTGTTCCAGATGACTTTCACATAAAAGAAGACTTTCAAGATGTAGCTGAGCTGCAACAAGAAGGAGTATGGAATGATCAGTTGCTGGATCAATTACTACCGGAAGACATAGCCACGCATGTGAAGGAGAATGTAGATTATCATGAAGCTGACAGTGGATGGGATAAACCATATTGGATGCCTACTCCATTAGGGAAATTTACAGTGAGTAGTGCTTGGAAGATTGTGAGTCATCAAGCTAATACCATAAAGACTTTAGTTTGATGTGGACCAAGGGACTGCCATTTAAGATATCGTTCTTCCAATGGAGATTGTGGAGGCAGAAGATAGCAACAGATGACTTATGGAGGAGACAAGCATACATTGTGACATCTAGATGTTGGTGCTGTCAATACCCTCAAGAGGAGAAAATCGATCATATATTTCTGAATAGTCCTACTGCTGTGAAGGTATGGAAGTTTTTTATGGGAGCTGCACGAATCATAGTACCTTTAGTACAAGTGAAGCAAGTGATAAGAAGCTGGTGGAATGCAAAGTGTTGTCCCAAATTGAAACCTTTATTCCAAGCAGCTCCTGTTGTCATTACATGGGAATTATGAAAGAAAAGAAACAAGGGTAAGCATGGAGGAGATGTGTCATCGAATAGGGTATGTCAGGAAGTGAATAAGACCTTGTATTACTTGGCAAAGAGCAGATTTCCATGGTTAACCAATATACCCAGCTTATGGCCTGATATGATCCAATATTTCGAAGCATACAAACCAGTGGTGATGACAAAGAGAATAGTCTGGCAGTTTCCATTTCGAGGGTGGTATAAATGCAACACAGATGGAGCTTCGAAGGGGAATCATGGGCCTAGTTCCTTTGCTTTTTGTGTGAGGAATGATAATGGTGATTTTATGTATGCTAAAGCAGTTGACATTGGAGTGACTACAAATATGCTAGCTGAAGGAAAAGGGATATTGCAAGGATTGCAATACTGTGTTGAGAAGGATTTGCATCCATTAATACTTGGAAATAGACTCATTGGTGTTGAAGAAGGTGATTGATGGAGAATGGGATACACCTTGGTCGATTAGTTTAGAGGTGAAGAAGATTAGAAGGATGGTGGATCACTTCAATGTGATCGTGCAGCATGTACTAAGAGAAGGCAACACAGTGACAGATTTTTTAGCTAACATGGTTTTGTCTTTTGCAGGTACTCTACAGTTCAATTCATTCTATGAATTACCAAGTGTAGGGAGGAAGATCATTAACCTAGACAAGTCTCAAACACCCAATTTAAGGATCAGAATTGCTAAAAGAGCTCCAGATTGATGGTGGATTATCAAACACCTAAACAGTGGCCTAGTTGCAGTACAATCTATATGATATTAGAACACTATCCAGTGGTATTAGCATGTTACCATGCTCAATCTGGAGGTGTGATAATGTTGAATGGAGAGTATAATGTAGGTGTTGTTACATAAGAAGAGAGTTGGATCAAACATTAAGTATAATCGATGATGATATTGCCTGTGTTGGAGATCAGAATAAGAGGCTGCTCCAGTTCTATGCCAAGATGGCATCCTTCATATGTTGGAAATCTAGTACTAACATAGAAGATGGATGATTCTTGAGCAAGTTCGAAGTGTATTCAAGATGATATGCTATCTCAAAGTCAGTTTATCGAGGCTATACAATCGAAGATAACTTTGAAGACAGCTCGATACCATATTTTTGAAATCATCTCCTCGAAGATCGATGCTAGTTTCTTGAGGTTACTGACTCTATCAGCAAGCAAATTGTTTCAATATCATGATAGGAAGATGGAAGAACAAGATCATATTTACTACTACATCAATCCATGTGTCGACACTAATTTGAGGTCACTTTGAAACCACAGTATCGAAGCCATTCGAAGCTAATTTCTACAAACATGTGAACAGTGCCCTACTTGTAGAAAAATTCATACAGTGGTAGAGTATCAGCCAGTGGTATTAGCATGTTATCATGCTCATTCTAGAGGTGTGATAATGTTGTATGGAGAGTATCATGTAGGTTGCTATTACATAAGAAGAGATTTGGATCAAAGACTGTATATTTTTCTGTGACATTACTTATGATCGAGGTCAAGCAGATGTGCTGCTAGTAGATCGATGCCATGTCTGCTGCAATCGAGCTTCACACTCGACTCTGCAATCTAAGCTACAGTCTCGAAGATACATTCCTGAAGTTCGATGTCATTCCAAAGTGCCAGTTCGAAAGCACAGTCTTGAAGACACACTGCTGAAAGTTTGATGCCATTTTGTTCGAAGCCACAACAGTTTATCGAGGGTATATCAAGGTCAGTCGTTTAACATCATATCGAAACCATACTCACTAAGTCACAATCTTGAAGTCCTTAGTTCGAATGATAGTGTACTCACTCTACTGTCGAGTCCAAAAACAGTCAAGAATAGGCAACTAACACTACAATGTGAAGGAAGCTGGAGATTCACGCTTGCCATGTCCATTGGAACGCAAAACTTGGCGCCTGGTGAGAGCAATAGAGGTGATACAATGATGTTTTGCACTTGGCGGGTGAATACACATGCCTTCATACATGGGAAGTTGGTTGCACTACGAGTTGTAATAGCTAGTATTATATATATTATTAGGCCTAGAATTAGTATAGCATTCTTGATAGCTCTTTTGACAATTTGTAAACTATGTCTTATTTGTTTATATATATATATATAT
>MCJB01013714.1:100330-120922 GCA_002018475.1 Nicotiana obtusifolia | reverse complement strand
TATATATATATATATATATATATATATATATAACCACTAGGCTTCTAGCCTAGAGGTCTATTTGCTTTAAAAAAACCCAAAATGATGATGAATGATGATGAAGACACTAATATGGAATATTAGGTCTGTTAATACTTAGCAGGCCTTTCCTAGAGTAATCAACATGAATAGAGAGCACAACTTTTGTGTTATTGCACTCATGGAACCATTCCAGAAGGCTGGACATATACAAAGGTGTAGGAGGAGATTGAATATGGAGACTGCCTATTCAAATTTAAATGGGAAAATATGGTTGTTCTTTGATGCAGTAGTGGAGTGGGAACTAATGATGGAAACGGAGCAGCAGGTGACTGTTAAAGTACTACATCGTGATCTAGGACAATAGATTATGATGACATTTGTGTATGCCAAATGTGATGCATTATAGAGGCTGGAATTATGGGATAATCTCTTCTACTTGGCAAGTGATATGGAGCTTCCTTGGCTGGTAGGAGGGGATTTTAATAAAGTGCTACATGAAGATGAGAAGATAGGTGGATTGCCAGTGCATCCACCAGAGTATGAAGACTTTGTGTTCTGTGCGAATTCCTATGGTTTATTTGATCAAGGATACAAGGGCAGCCTATTTACTTAGTGGAATAGGAAGTCTAATGCTGAGTGCATATTCAAAAGATTAGATAGGATCTTCGTGAATCTTCCTTTCCAGAACTTATTTCCGAGAGTTGAGGTGGAGCATCTCATCATAATTGGATCAGATCATGCTCCATTGTTCATGACTTCTAGGGAGCAGATCTCAAACTTTGTGAAGCCACTTAGATTTTTTGAATTTTTGGACAAAGCATGAGACATTTATGGAAGTAGTGAGACAGAATTGGACTGCTGACTTCATAGGTGATCCTTATCTTATGTTCAAGCATAAGCTCAAGAAGGTTAAGGCAGCATTATCAAAATGGAGTAGAGAGACATTTGGTGACATCTTCAAACAATTAGCTATACTGGAGGACATTGTTAAAGTGAAAGCAATGTTGTTTGAAGAGGAGCCAACAATAGAGAATAGAATTGTTCTTCAGAAGGCACATGCAGAATTAAAGAAATACTTGAGTATAGAGGAAGAATATTAGAAGCAGAAGGCAGGAATGACTTGGTTCAAGGAGGGTGATAGGAATACAAGATTCTTCCGCAACCAATTCAATGGTAAGAGACAGAAGCTGCAACTGAAAAGAATCCAAAATGGAGATGGAGTGTGAATAGAAAATCAAGAGCTAATGTCTAAGGCTGCAGTTGAGTTCTATCAAGCACAGTTCACAAGTGAGGGTGATCCTACTGATTTCTCGATGTTGGATAATGTGCCAAGTTGGTTTCCAGGAGCATAACTTGGAGTCGTGCAGATATCCATCACTAGAGGAAGTTAAGGCAGTAGTATTCGAGCTAAGTGGTGACAGTGCCAGTGGTCCCGATGGATTTACTGGACTATTTTATCAGGTATGTTGGGATGTGATTAGTATTGATATTCATAGTATGTATTACACTTCTATGGAGGTGCAGCTTTGCCTAAGTCCATCACTCATACGAACTTAATTGCCTAAAAAGCTAACTGCCTAGACATTCTCAAACTTAAGACCTATAAGTTTGAGCAACTTTATCAACAAAGTTATGTCTAAAGTCATCCATGATAGATTGGAAAAGTTTCTTCCTAGCTACATATCTCCAAATCAATCTGGCTTTGTGAAGGGGAGAAGTATATTTGAGAACATACTTCTCACACAGGAGATTGTCACAGATATAAGACTGAGAGGTAAGCCTGCTAATGTGATGATCAAGCTTGATATGGCAAAGGCTTATGATAGAGTGTCTTAGAAGTATTTGATGCATGTGCTAAGAAGGATGAGATTTTCTGAGCATTTCATTACTATGGTGTGGAATCAGCTGGCTAACAATTGGTATTCAATACTAGTGAATGGACAGTCTTCAGGATTCTTCAAATCAACAAGGGGAATGAAGCAAGGAGATCTTCTATCTCTTGCCTTGTTCATTCTATCTGCATAAGTGTTGTCTAGATCATTGAATAATTTGTTTGAAGATAGATCCTTTGATGGATTTGGTATGCCTAAATGGTCTGACCCATTGAATCACTTGGCATATCTGATGATACAATTATATTTTGCCTCTGCACATCCTCCATCATTGACCAAGATAATGGCAGTGACGGGAGGATATGAGGTTTCTGGCCAGTTGATCAATAAGGCCAAGAGCTCCTACTATATGCAGGCTGATGTTGCACATGCACTGTTTCAAGTAGTGGGAGATGCTACTGGCTTTACAAGAGGTCAGTTTCCATTTACATATCTTGGTTGTCCTATCTTCTATACTAGAAGAAGGAAGGAATATTATGATGACCTTCTAAAAAAGGTGAAGAATAAGCTACACGCTTGGAAAGGAAAACTGCTATCATTTGGAGGGAAGGCTACATTGATTACTAGTGTGCTGCAAAGCATGCCAGTACACTTGCTTTCTGTACTAGATCCACCAAACAACATACTGGAACATCTCCACAAAATATTTGCAAGGTTCTTCTGGAGTACTAAAGAGGAAGGAAGGAGCAGACATCGGTCCTCTTGGCAGAATCTATATCTGCCTAAGAAGGAAGGAGGACTAGGATTTAGGTCATTACATGATGTATCAAAAGCATTATTTTCTAAGCTATGGTGGAGATTTAGGACCACAAAGTCATTGTGGTATAACTTCATGTGGAACAAATACTGCAAGAAGGAGCTGCCAACTGTGGTTCAATTTAGAGAAGGGTCTCATGTGTGGAGGCAGATGTTGAATGCTAGAGATGATGTCGAGCATGAGATTCTATGGAAGATGAAGAGTGAAACAACTAATATATGGCACAAAAATTGGACAGGACTAGGAGCTTTGTATCATGTATTGCCTATGGAGTTTCACATAGATGAAGATTTGCAAGAGGTAGCTGAATTAAGACAAGATGGAGCATTGAATGACCAAGTGCTGGATCAAATATTACCTGAGGATATAGCTGCTCATGTGAAGGAGAATGTACACTATGATGATAGGGATACTGTATAGGACAGACCACATTGGATGCCAACACCTTTGGGTAAGTTCACAGTGAGTAGTGCCTGGTAGATTGTGAGGCATAAAGCCAATCCCAACAACGAGTTCAGCTTGATGTGGACCAAAGGATTGCCATTCAAGATATCATTCTTTATATGGAGACTATGGAGGCATAAGGTGGCTACTGATGATCTATGGAGGAGGCAAGGATATATACTATTGTCTAGGTGCTGGTGCTGTCAGCATCCTCAGCAGGAGACAATCGACCATATATTCTTAACTAGTCCTACTGCAGTAAAGGTATGGAAGCTATTCATGGGAGCTGCAGGAATCAGTGAGCCTATAGTACAGTTGAAACAAGTGATCCGAAGTTGGTGGAGTGCAAGATGCTTTCCAAAATTGAAACCTCTCTTCCAGGGAGCTCCAGCCATTATCACATGGGAGTTATGGAAGAAAAGGAACAAAGGTAAGTATGGGGGAAATGTCTCAACTAATAGAGTCATACATGAAGTAAAAAAGACACTGTACTATTTAGCAAAGAGTAGGTATCCATGGTTAGGCAATATACCTCTCTTATGGCCAGATATGATTCAATACTTTAAGGCATATAAGCCAGTTTTGATCACTAGGAGGATAGCTTGGCAGTTTCCATTTCGAGGGTGGTATAAATGTAATATTGATGGGGCTTCAAAAGGAAATTCGAGACCTAGTTCACTTGCCTTTTGTGTGAGGAATGATGCTGGAGATCTTGTGTATGCAAGGGCAGTGGATTTAGGAGTGACCACAAATATAGTAGCGGAGGCAAAAGCAATATTGCAAGGACTAGAATATTGTGTGGAGCAAGATTTTCATCCACTTCTTTTGGAGACCGATTCCTTGTATTGAAGAAAATGATAAAGGGTGAATGGGATACACCCTGGTCTATCAGTACAGAAGTGAAGAGGATTAGGGAGATTAAGGACCATTTTAATGTGATCTTGCAGCATGTGTTCAGAGAAGGCAATGCAGTAGCAGATTTTTTAGCTAACATGGTGTTTTCTTTTGCTGGTACACTACAGTTTAACTCATTTTATAAATTTCCCGGCGCAGGGAGGACGCTCATCAACTTAGAAAAGTAACAAACACCTAATCTAAGTATTAGGACTGCTAAACGAAGAGCTCTAGATTGATGATGGTTCATGGCGTGTATTACCAGTTGCCTAGTTGCCTTCGAATTTGTACACTGCTAGAACATCTTCCAGTGGTATTAGCATATTATCATGCTCATTCTGGAGGTGTGATAATAGTGTATGGAGGGTCTTATACAAGTAGGCACTGGTTAGGATGCTATCTGGAGAAAGGATTAACTACATTCAAACGATGGAATTGCAGCCAAGAGCAGATGTTGCAGCTGTATGTTTTCTGTGCTAAATCGAAGTCAAATAGACACAAGCCTTTACAGATGGATAGGTCCGACATTATCGAGGCCAGCATTTGTTCGAGGTCAAATCGACACATGCCTTCGATATGCAGGACCAATAGGCTCGAGGCCAGTTTCTCTCGACACCAGCATTTTCTGTTATCGAGATCAATTCGAGATCAGTTTTTCCAACTCACTGATTGTCATTATTTCAGAGTCAATACACTGTTATGTTACTCTCCAGTGGTATTAGCATGTTATCATGCTCATTATGGAAGCGGTGTAATAGTGTATGACAGTTCAGATACAAACATTGACTGGATAGTTCATCATCAGAAGCAAATGTTTGTTATTTTGAAACAAAAGATCCAAATGTTACAAGCAGGAACGATGTGGTGTAATGACTATATGTGCATTGCTATTACATTAGCCAGTGGTATTAGTGTGTTTTCATGCCTAGTCTAGAGATGTAATGGCAAGGTACATCGACTGTCTGTTTTTCGTGCTAAATCGAAGGCAAATCGACACATGCTTTTACCGATAGGCAGGTCTGACATTATCGAGGGCAGCATATGTTCGAGGCCAAATCAACACCTGCCTTCGATAGGCAGGTGCGATATGTTCGAGGCCAGCTTCTCTCAAGGCCATCTTTTCGAACAGGTTGTCTGTATGTGCATTGCTATTACATTAGCCAGTGGTATTGGTGTGTTTTCATGCCCAGTCTGGAGATGTAATGGCAAGGTACATAGACAGTCTGTTTTCGGTACTCACTCAAAGTTAAATGGACAAATGCCTTTACCGATAGGCAGGCACGATACTATCGAGGTTTGTTCATGGTCAAATCGATACCTGCCATCGATAGGCAGGTCGGATACCCGATTTTGGCATATCGAGACCAGCTTATGGGATGCCGGGATACTAGCTACAACAGAGATCATGCAACATGGTTTGGATAATTGGTCGCTTCTAGTTGAAGGTGTTGTTTGGTGATTCACATTTATCATTTCCTTCGGAACGCAAAACTTGGCACTTGGTGAGAGCAATAGAGGTGCTACATTGATGTTTTGCACTTGGCTGGTGGATACACATGTCTTCATACATGGAGAGTTGGCTTTCATTCGAGTTGTAATAGCTAGTACTTTTTATTTTGTTAGCTTTAGAATTAGCCTAGTACTTTTGATAGCTGCTTTGACAAATTGTAAACTTTGGATCTTTATTTTTGTTTTATTATATATACATAACCACTAGGCAGCCTGCCTAGAGGTATATTTGCTTTTAAAAAACCCAAAATCCCACGCATGAGGACGAAAGCTCTAGTGACAGGCGATCAGCGATAACGCGACACGAAGCTTTTGCGAGCCTTTAATAGCTTCTCCGTCCACTGGCCAGTCTCCTCCTGAGACTGGTACAACAACTACAAACCCTAATCCTATCCAAACCTACGCTAAATTGTTACACCCAGCGACATTAAATGCTCTCATGCAGATGTAGCCCATTGTAACCCTAAAACCAGTAGAGTATCTTCATGGAGAACCAGTCATGAGATAGAAGAAGCAGGAGGTTCGAACAGTCTATTACTCAACAAGGATTGCACTTTGCAGTCCTAGGCAAATTATTGTATGGTAAGCCTATTATCCAAGAACTACGTAAAGCTATTCCGATACAATGCGAATTAAAAGGATAATGTTCTATTGGTTTAATTGAGGACAGTCATGTATTGATTAAGCTTTCATTAATGGAAGATTATATACACTTGCTATCAAAGCCTACGTTTTACTTGAAGATACAAGGTGATATGTGGCATATGAGATGTACCAAGTGGAATTCATGGTGGAAACCTGATGAAAAAACACCTGTAGCAATATCCTGGATATCATTCCAAGACTTGCCTCTAAACTTTTTTGGTAAGGAGTTAGTATTCTCGTTGGCAAGGGTAGTAGGTAGGCCAATAAATGTGGATTTGGCCACCCAGAATGGAACTCGACCAAGTTGTGCAAAGGTGAAGGTAGAGGTGAACTTCCTCTCAAATTTTCCACAAAGAATTATGATAGTAGAGGAGGACGATGAAACTGGCCCAGAAGAATTCAAGTGGATCAAGATTAGGCATGATTACATGCCTAAATACTATAAAATATGCAAGAAACAAGGTCATCAAGAAGTTGAATTTTGGGTGATTAATCCGGAGTTGAGGCAGCCCGAAGAACAAAGTAATGCTAAGAGGAAAGAAAGGGAGACTGTTGGCACTGCAGCTAATTCAACTAAGGTGCTTGCAAGTGGTAAGGTTGTGGGAAAACCTATTGTCAACCAAACTAGGCAGGAATGGATGCAAGCAAGGAGAAACAAGTATCAACGTGATAATAAAGGTTACATTATTGACAATAATTAGGAGAAGGAGAATGAAGCTGCCAATGGGAAGGGAAAGAACAAAAGAGAGGCAAGAGCTACTAAAAATAAATTTGATGCGTTGGAAGTGAAAGAAACTGATCAACCTACATTGAAGATAAATGATGGCAAAGGAGATAGTCGCAACAATGACAAAGTGAAGATTCAACTGGAAAGAGGTATCAAGGAATTGCACGACAAGGAGCAGCCAAGGAGAGGTAAGGTTTCAATCCCTAATCCTAAGGCTACTTGGATTAGTGGAAAGAAATCCAATAAGGAGTTGGAGAATCAGCATGTTAAAAGGGAAGTAGTATTAGAAGTTCAAAGTAAGGAAAGAAAGGAAACTAATCGTACTGCGCATGGGATTCTGAATGCCGGAAAAAATAGGGATCAAGAGTTGATTAATGCCAGTTCGTCTAATCCTAATGATGGGATTAAGGAGAATACTCAGAAGGAATCCACAATTGAATTGGTGCACAAAAGGTTTGGAGCTAACAAAGATGAGTTGAGGGAGATGAATGTGACAATCAATCACTCATGTCAAGATATTCCATCTCAAACACATGATGAATCAACTCAACAGGAAGACAACAATGAAGTCAATTCTGGGAAAGCTTTTTGGGGTGATGAAGTTGATGATTTGTAGGTCCAAATAGACACAATAGCTAGTACTGGAGACAAAGAAAAGAAGAGCAGCACGCAAGAACAATTTTCTGGAAAATTAGGTCTAAATGCTACAGTAAACCCTAGTTCTCCAAAAACTAGGGTTGAGGATAATTCGAGTTCGAAGTTGCAGCAATCAATTCCATTAGCTGGAGGTGGTAGAGGAACATCAGTTGAAGGTAGAAATCAAGAAGGATCAGTTGATGCAGCATTAGGCAAGAATCTGGCCAATGTAACAGTTAACCCTAGCAATTCTGGGGAGCTTGTGGCCACTGTTAATGGTGTTCCGATGTATCTTTTAGGAAATGATCGAGTTAAGGATGTTGGTGTGAAGGTATTGAAGGATACAGTGAGGTTAAACCACCAAACAGTGGAGAGGAAGGATGTTGATCACGATAGAACAGTAATTCCTGCAAAAGTTGCTACAGTGAACCCTAATTTGGGTTATGTGTATGAGCTTCATTTTAAAGGGTTGCAGGACAATTGGAGCTAAGGGAGAAGAATTCAGACATGTTAAAGGAAGCAACAATGAGGGCACATGATGATATTGACAATGCTTTGGTATCAAGTGACCTAGAGGTTGTCCCAAAGACTTGTTCTTCTGCCACTGAGCAGATTATGCAGCTACAACTCAATGTGCCACTGAAGACTCCATTACAGACACTACACGATATACTTACACACAATGTGGCACCTGTTGATAATTTTTCTATAGAGCAGCAGCAATTAGAGGAAGAAGGGATGATGAGTCAACTGCTGGCAATTTTAGGAAAGTTGCAAGAGAGGCAGATTTATCACCTTGATCTAGTGCAAAGGCAGGAAAGAAGACAAAGAAGCAGACATAGAATAAGGAACCTGCACAACCTACAAGAATCTTGCCCAGGAAGGTGGCCTCACATAATAAATGATGATTAAGACACTAATTTGGAATATTAGGTCTGTCAATACTGAGCAGGCCTTTCCTAGGGTGATCAACATGCATAGGGAGCACAATTTATGTGTTATTGCACTAATGGAACCATTCTAGAAGGCAGGACACATACAAAGGCATAGGAGGAGATTGAACATAGAGACTGCTTTTTCAAACTTGGATGGGAAGATATGGTTATTCTTTGATGCTGTGGTGGAATGGGAATTGGTGATGGAAATTACTCAACAGGTAACTGTAAGGGTAGTTCATCATGATCTAGACCAATAGATTATGATGACATTTGTGTATGCTAAATGTTCTGCATTAGAGAGGCTAGAATTATGGGATAATCTTTACTACATGAAAAGTGATATGGCGCGTCGTTGGTTGGTAGGAAGGGAACTTAATGTGGTGTTACATGAAGATGAGAAGATAGGTGGATTACCAGTGCACCCCCCGGAATATGAAGACTTTTCTTTTTGTGTGAATTCATGTGGTCTATTTGATCAAGGATATAAAGGCAGTACATTTACATGGTGGAATGGGAGACCTAATGCAGAGTGTATATTCAAAAGGCTGGATAGGATATTTGTGAATCTGCCTTTCTAGAATTTGTTGCCAACAATTGAGGTGGAACATCTTATCAGAACTAGATCCGATCATGCACCACTGCTCATGACATGTGGTGAGCAGGCTGCAAATTTTGTAAAGCCATTCAGATTCTTAAACTTCTGGACAAAGCATGATACATTTATGGAGGTGGTGAGGTAGAATTGGAATGTTGATTTCATAGGTGTTCCTTTTCTCATGTTCAAGCACAAACTCAAAAAGGTGAAGGCAGCATTGTCTAAATGGAGCAGAGAGACTTTTGGTGACATATTCAAACAATTAACAATACTGGAGGACATTGTGAAAGTGAAGGTAATGTTGTTTGAGGAGGAGACAACAATTGAGAACAAGATTGTTCTTCAGATGGCACAAGCAGAATTAAAGAAGTATTTGAGTATAGAAGAGCAACACTGGAAGCAAAAAGCGGGAATGACTTGGTTTACTGAGGGTGATAGGAACACTAGTTTCTTCCATAACAATGTCAATGGTAAGAGAAATAAGCTACAATTGAAGAGAATTCAGAATGGAGAAGGACTGTGGCTAGAAGATCAAGAGCAGATGTCTAAGACTGCAGTTGAATTCTATCAAAGACAATTCACAAATGAGGGTGATCATGCTGATTTCTCTATGCTGGATAATGTTCTACACATGGTGTTCATAGAGGGGAATTTGGAGTTATGCAGGTATCCAACATTGGAGGAAGTTAAGGCTATAGTTTTTGAGCTATGTGGAGACATTGCTAGTGGTCCTGATGGATTTACTGGACTATTTTATCAAGTATGCTGGGAGGTGATCTGCTTTGATATTCACAATATGGTGTTACATTTCTATGGAGGTGTAGCATTGCTAAAGTCTATCACTCATACTAATTTGGTGTTACTGCCAAATGAAGTTAAGTGTTCGGACATTCTCAGACTTAAGACCAATAAGCTTGAGTAACTTTATTAATAAAGTTATGTCTAGAGTTCTCCAGGATGGATTGGAAAAGTTCCTGCCTACTTACATATCTCCAAACCAATCTGGCTTTGTGAAGGGGAGAAGTATATTTGAAAACATCCTGCTTACACAGGAGATTGTCACTAATATAAGAATTAAAGGCAAGCCTGCCAATGTGGTGATTAAGCTTGATATGACAAAGGCCTATGATAGAGTGCCCTGGAAATACTTTATGCATGTGCTAAGAAAATAGGATTTGCAAAACACTTTATCACCATGGCGTGGAACCTTCTGTCAAATAATTGGTACTCAGTTTTGTTTAATGGACAATCATCAGGGTTCTTCAAATCCACAAGTGGAGTGAAACAATGGAGATCCACTATCTCCTGCTTTATACATTCTATCTGCAGAAGTGTTATCTAGATCACTGAATAAGCTATTTGAAGACAAGTCATTTGTTGGATTTGGTATGCCTAAATGGTCGGATCCTTTGAACCATTTGGCATATGCTGATGATACAATAATCTTTGCCTCAGCACATCCTCCATCATTGAGTAAGATTATGGCAGTGTTAGGAGGGTTTGAGCAGGTTTCAAGATAGTTGATCAACAAAGCCAAGAGTTCTTACTATATGCATGCTAATGTTGCACATGCATTATTTCAAGCAGTGGGAGATGCCACAAGTTTTACAAGAGGCCAGTTTCCATTCACATACTTAGGGTGTCCTATCTTCGACACTAGAAGAAGGAAGGAGTATTATGATGATCTTATCAAAAAGGTGAAGGCTAAGCTACATGGTTGTAAAGGCAAACTGTTATCATTTGGAGGAAAGGCAACTCTTATTACTAGTGTGCTTCAAAGCATGCGAGTACATCTCTTATTTGTCCTGAATCCTCCAAAGAACATATTGGATCACTTGCACAAAATACTCGCAAGATTTTTTTGGAGAACCAAAGAGGAAGGTAGGAGTAGGCATTGGTCTTCTTGGCAGAATTTATGTCTGCCTAAGGAGGAAGGGGGGTTAGGATTCAGGTCACAACATGATGTATCAAAAGCTTTATTTGAAAAATTATAGTGGAGATTTAGGACCACAAAGTCTTTGTGGTCTAATTTCATGTGGAACAAGTACTGTAAGAAGGAGCTGCCAACTGTTGTGCAATTTAGAGAAGGGTCTCATGTGTGGAGGCAGATGTTGAATACCAGGGAAAAATTAGAACATGAGATCATGTGGGAGATGAGGAGTGGAACAACTAACATATGGCATGAAAACTGGATAGGATTAGGTGCACTATACCATGTATTGCCTATGGATTTTCCTATAGATGAGGAATTGCAGAAGGTGCCAAAATTGAGACAAGATGGAGCATGCAATGAGCAACTGATTGATCAAATTCTTCCTGGTGACATTGCTGATCATATCAAAGACAATGTACATTATGGTGATAGTGATACTTGCTGATACAGACCATACTGGATGCCAGCTTCTTTAGGTAAATCCACTGTGAGTAGTGCTTGGCATATTATGAGGCATAGAGATAATCCCAATCAGGAATTCAAACAAATGTGGACCAAAGGCTTGCCATTCAAGATATCCTTCTTCTTGTGCAGATTATGGAGGCAAAAGTGGCTATTGATGATCTATGGAGAAGGCAAGGGTATATAGTCATGTCAAGATGTTGGTGCTGTCAATACCCTCAGCAGGAAACAATAGATCATATATTTTTAACTAGTCCTACTGCATCAAAGGTATGGAAACTATTCGTGGGAGATGCAGGGATCAATGTGCCTTTAATGCAAGTGAAATAAGTGATAAGGAATTGGTGGAATGCTAAATATTGTCCAAAGTTGAAACCTCTATTTCAGGAAGCTCCAGCCATTATTACATGGGAGTTATGGAAGAAAAGGAACACAGGCAAGCATGGGGAAGTGTTTCTACTAATAGAGTCATACATGAAGTGCACAAGACATTGTACTATCTAGCAAAGATCAGATATCCATGGTTATCTAATATACCTCTCTTGTGGCCAGATATGATTCAATTTTTTGAAGCATATAGGTCAGTGTGAGGCAAAAGGAATTATGCAAGGATTGGAATACTGTGTGGAGCATGATCTTCATCCACTCATATTGGAGACTGATTCATTGGTGCTGAAAAAAGTTATTGAAGGGGAATGAGATCCACCTTGGTCTATCGTACTAGAAGTGCAGAAGATTAAGGAAATGAAGGATCACTTTAATGTGATCTTTCAACATGTGTTCGGAGAAGGCAATGCAGTGGCAGACTTTTTAGCTAACATGGTTTTTTCTTTTACAGGTACATTGGAATTTCAATCATTTTCTGAACTGCCAAGTGCAGGGAGGAAGCTGATCAATCTGGACAAGTCAAGAAATCCTAATCTTAGGGTTAGGATTGCCAAAAGAAGATCTCCAGATTGATGATGTTTCAAGGTCACTTTCTTATAGTCTGTACACTATTGCAGCACTTTCCAATGGTATTAGCATGTTATCATGCTCATTCTGGAAGTGCTAGAATGGGGTATGGAGGATCAAATAAAAGCAGGCAATGGACAGTTCAGTATTTAGAGCAACGGTTTTCTAAGTTCAAATGATGGATTCAAATCTTATCAACAGGAGTAATGTGGAGTACTGTGTATATGTGCAATGCTAGGACATTAGCCAGTGGTATTGGCATGGTTTCATTCCTAGTCAGGAGATGTAACGGCAATGTACATAGCTATTCATGGTTGAATGTGCTCCACATTGGACTAATATGCATACTGATCAAAACACATTACTGGAATCACTTGGGCACGAGATAACAAGAGTTACTGTCTTGCTTTGGTTAAAGCTCTTTCTGAAAAGGTTTTCTTAGCATGGATATGTTGCTGGGAGATTAGCTTGGATTCTTGGTCACTTCCAATTGATGGTGTTGTTTGAAATTCATATTATCCTTGTCCAATGGAACGCAAAACTTGGTTCCTAGTGAGAGCATTAGAGGTGCTACATTGAGGTTTTGCACTTGGCATGTGGATACACACACCATCATATGTGGGGAGTTGCCTTTTATACTTCTTGTAATAGTTAGCATGTCGTATTTCATTAGCTTTAGCCTTAGTTTAGCAATATTAAGATTTAGTAGGACAAATAGTAAACTTTGGATCTTTATTTTTGGATTTTATATATATAAAAACCGCTAGGCAGCCTGCCTAGAGGTGTATTTGAAAAAAAAAAACTACCTCAAACACTGTAGATTGCCAATCCTCGGCAACGAAGCTAAATTTTTACTAGTGCAAAACACACTCTTAAATTTTACTCGTTAATCAAATATAGTATAGTATAATATCGTAGCCACAGGGACTGGATTAAATAGTGTTCTCGTAGTTTGTAGCTTGGTTGCTATGAATCTAAAGCTATTGACTAATGCCAATCGAAATAAGAAATAAGCAAAGAAGGTTAACGATGGGAGAAGCTAGGGTTTTGATAGGATAGGTGCAAGATAATTGTTTGGGATCTAGCTCTAAATAACTCACTTCTAATGTTCAAGTGAGTCTCTCGAATTCACTCAATTATTAGTTCAAACGTTCAGGAAAACCCCTCTCTCGATTAAGTCTTAACCTCACAAGATGAACCAATGTAAGCACGTGAATATATGCAAGAATGCGTAGTGGATTGGTTATTAGGAAAACCTCTTTCGATTATTCTCCTAACTAGGTTTAATCAATGATTCAACTAGCCCCTTTCGATTACTTAGAAGAACCTACGAATTCAACCAACAATATAATGCAAAGATATCACGAGTTATGCCTCTCTCGATTACATGAACTAGTGAATACAGATGCAACAATTAAATCATCCAAAATGATTCAATACATAACACAAGAGTTATAATCCACAAAAAATCATCAATACACCAAATCCATCAAATCCTATATGGAAGTACTCCATATATATGGAGCAATTCATCATAAATAAAATTAAAGTATAGGAAAACATAAATTCAATTCAAACTTAGGTCTTGAGTGATGAAGGAATGATGAAATCCTTGTGCTCGTGTTCTTCCAACTCCTCCTTAGCCTCCTTAGGCCGAATATGTGTCAAAAATCCAAACAATAATATTTTTACCTGTATTTATACCAAGTAGGGTCGGGCACGGAATAAATCATCTTTTCCTAGTCTAAATAGGATATTTACTCCGTAAAAAATACACAGGCGTGCCGCATGGGGCGACGCGCCATGCGTGGCATTAGTGGGGAAATACAGAGAGCTAACTTCTGACAGACAACAGGAATTTGTACACGCGTTGTGTCCCACGGGCTGCGGTAGTGGGGATTTCTCAAAGTACGGATCAAATCGCAATTTTTGACGTCCAGACTTCAAAGCTCCAAATAGCTAGAATTAGCTCCGCATTATCTACATAACTCGGAATCACTCCTACAAGGCATAAATCACACAATAAGTGCAAAACACTATCAATTAAAACTCAAAACGAGTAAAGTGCAGTGAATCAGAGTGAAATAAGTGACAAAAATAAGCAATTATAGCCTACCATCAAGAAATTTGCGAGAAGTTCAGAATTGTCCACCGCAATTCTACGGCCTACATATCATAAATGAATGGCGCAGTCAAGGCGGCCAACAAGAATATCGAGAATATTCTACGAAAGATAGTGGACAATCACAGACAATGGCACGAGAAACTACCTTTCACTTTATAGGGTTATCCGAACCACCATGTGAACATCCACTAGGGCAACGACGTACATGTTGGTATATAGCACTGAAGTTGTAATACCCGTATAGCTCGAAATACCATCTTTAAGGGTCATTCAAGAGGCAAAATTGGACGACTCGGAGTGGATACGAGTCAGACAGGAGTAACTCACGCTCATCGACGAGAAAAGAATGGATGCAATATGTAATGGTCAGCTATATCGGAACGGGATGGCCAGTGCATTTAACAAGAGAGTGAAACCTCGCCAGTTCACACTGGGATAGTTGGTCTTGAAGAAAATCTTTCCCCAACAAGAGGAAGCCAAAGGAATGTTCGCACCAAACTAGTAAGGTCCTTAAGCGGTTCACCGAGCATTGTCGAGTAGAGCTCTAATCTTTACAGAAATGGATCGAAAAATAAACATGAAGCCTCGGACGCAATTAAGAGATACTATTTTTGAAGACAAATAGAGTGAACAACGTACAACCTGACTTCCCAGGGAGGGATACGTAGGCAACCCACGTAGGGTTCGGTTTCCTCTCCCCTTCTCTTTTGTAATAGAAAAACCAAATATCACTTTTGCATGTTGCTCCGGAACTACACCGACTTGATTTCCCTAAAAGGAATACGTAGGCAATCCATAGGATTCAATTGTTTTTTGTAATTGAACTATGTTCCGACCTGATTCCATTTGGATACGTAGGCAGTTTGAGTCAGACTTGGCCATTTTCATTCTTAATCTCATTGTTTGGCATATAATGTAATTGAACTACGTATTGCCTTATTCCATTTGGATACGTAGGCTGCCTGAGTCAGGCTCGGTCATCTTCATCATATTTTATCATAATCCACGAACTACGTTCAGACCCGATTCCGTTTTGGATACGTAGGCAACCTGAAAGGGTTCGGTCATAACCTTAGAAAAACCTTTGTAATGCATTAGTTCTAATTAGGACGCAGTCACAACGGTGAGCAGTCGCGTTGTCAGAAGCATCACAGAAGATCGACATCAACGGGGTAAAGTTTTATAGAAGAAACGTTCGCATGTGGAGAACTTTTCAAAACATGTCATAATCCGGAATTATAGCATTTGCCTTAAAAACAAAGTATTTTCAAAATGTTTTCTAAAATTACAGTAATCTGTTCCACCTACCGAACTCCACGGTGCAACCATATCAAAGGCCGGGGCAAACCAACACTGTTGTTGACACAAAAACCATTAAGAAATGTTTTTTGAGTGAAGGGTCAATAGGGAGCAAGGAAGCACTAAGACCACATTAGGGCAAATGACAGATCCGCCACTAGCCTAAGAGTATCTCTCTTTCTCCTTACTCGAATTTTTATGGTACAGCTAAGGTTAATCTTTGAATTTTTTGCAGGTACCTTGGAGTCAGACTGCTGATACAGGAAAAACCTGTACATAGAAACTGCCTGCTCAAACAATCGGAACACCTTGTATAAAATAGACTGTTAGCTTTATCAATGGAAGACCTGTATATAGCAAACCGCCTTCTCAAGTAATCGAAGCACATTGTACAAACGAGTCGTTGGCTTCACCAATTGAAGTCCTGTATATAGCTAATCGTCAACTCAATCGATCAGAGCACCCTGTACAAATCGAATGTCAGCTTCGCCAATTCGAGCCTTGTATATAGCAAACTATTCATCTCACCAACAGAACAATCTGCATCGCCGCTCCGTCGCAACAGATGCCAGAATGGAAAGTAGGAAACCTCGTCACTGACGTTCTGCCAGTCGATGGCCGCAACTTAGCTTTCGCAGTCAAGAGTACCTCTTGGGCTTGATTTTGTTTTCTTTGTTATTACTTTGAATGTTTTGAAGTTTTGCTCATGCAGCTTCAGGCATGATTACAGTTTTAATAAATCACTCCCAAGCGGAGATTACTTTACATTTTAGTGCAAAGCTCTCCCAACAAGTGGAGATAATTTTCAAATGCTCCGACAGCTGCGGAACGGCACACAGTCCATATAACAAATCGAGTCAAGATCAAGTATTCCCAATCCCAAATAACAGCATGTCGGCAGCAAGGCATCATCATTCCTGCATCATTTACATCGCATCTTAATATATTCCGCATTGCAATATATTGGTATATGTGTATTTCATTTGTTTTGCAGGAACAAACATCACAGCATGGAGCTCTTTTCTAAGAAGCAAACAAAACTACAATGCTATGAGGGACAGCAAACCCATTAGTGGGCCAAGGATCCAAGTTCGAGCATAAAACAACCGGTGAAACTCAAAATTTTCAAATCCTTCAAATGAAGTCGCACAATTCAAACTATAATGAGTGCCCAATCCTCCGTTTCGCTGTGTCGTCATAATACGATACTGGGCAATTCCTGCGAGTATCGCTTCCTCAAAAAAATTTCGCCCCAGAACTACATGAGGCTTGATCCTCCCTTTTAAAATTAATTTACTTATACTTAATAATATACAATAAATATTTTCAAAGTATTTTCTACTAATAAATACCTATTTCTACAAATTAATTAATTAATAGCTTTGAAATTAATCACCTAGAATTAGTATTATGCAACTAAAATATACTTACTATTTTAAGATTATCAAAACAACTTCTATATAAATACATCACATTGGCCTTATAATTAATTTGATTAATTACTCCTTCATTTCTAGTTAATTACACTACTGTGTTAGTAGTTTAGAATTAATGCTATAACTAAAAATGAAGCATTTATAAAAAATTAATTACAATAGATAGTAATGTATAATAATTATAATTTTACTACACTTTATTGAAAATTATTAAGCTTAATTAATTTAATTATAAAAGGGATCAAAAGAGGCTAAAGGCTATAATTGCAATTCTCTATTAAACACAAAATGGCCTTTCTTTAAATCAAAACCAACCCAATACCCAAGCCCAATCGGGAATTAACCCAGTCTAAACCACCCCTCCAATCCATCCTGGCGATCCTTGCCATCACATTTGAATCAATAACAGCGTGCCATGTCATCGCTCTCAATCACTTACATAACAAACACAATTGATCCAAGCCGTCCATTCCATAGATCAACTACTCTGAATTTGTCTCCGTATTCCTTTAATTTTAATAGCCCCAGCGAGCTTAATCTTGGCCGTTGAAAACAAGGGATCTAATGGCTCTAAAACTTCATCCATAAAAAAGCTTAAATCCAAATTATCTGGACCATTGATCCTTTCCAGATACCTTCCCCTAAGTTTAACCTAAGAGACGACCCAACTACTCTCCTAACCCTAATCATTTCCACTTTGAACGGCCACCTCTTCTTCCCCTTTCGTTCACTTTTCTCTCAACCTCCCATGAATATCAATCAACAGACCTTGCTTAAATTCGTGCAAGGTCATCAAATTTCTCAGCAAATCATCCCTCGTGCCTCTCTATTTGTGAATCTCGCTGTATTTCCTTCTTCATTAATCAAACCAAAAACACCAGACATGACCAATAAAATAGAAGCACTCATCTCATCTTCGTTCTTTCAAATCCAAACTTGCAGAATCATCCGCTTTGTCCCTAGGCTGTGAGACCAGTGATTCCCTTTCCGTTTTCACTAATTAAATTCAAAACCCCTCAAATCCGATAACCCTATATTGAAGATGTAATTTCAAATCGTCTAAATCCTCTGTCGCTCCGTCAAATTGGAGTATGCATGGGGGTTTTTCAGAGGATTCATTATGAGGATTCTTTACCCAGAGGTCAATGCAGTGACCTCTAGGTTTTAAGTCTTGACCGATGGTCCTCTGCCTTCAACGATCAATCTCCCTTCTCAAGTAAAAATATTCGCTATTTTCCCCAACTCTTCTCTAATTTCACTCAGTTGCTCACATCATCATCTCATCATCATATTCCACTATCTAATTTGAATTTTGTTGAACCTTAGAGGCATTGAATGCCACTATAAAATAAGCCTTCAATGCTCTCACCTAACAGACCACACCTAACACGAACATAAAAAGCAACATTAAGATTTCATAAAAATTTAGGTTTCCTTACTGATTTATGGTTTTTCTCTCTTCTTTCTTAGTGCTTTCACTGCTCAAGCATAAAGCTTTGGGTCCTAAGCAATTAGAAAGAAATCTCTGTTTGGTATGCTGCCCTGGAAAAGGTCAATAAACCTCCAACTTTTCTCTTTTGATTGTTTTATTCAAGTATCACGAACATTCTATTATATTTTTATTGATTGTGTTCGTTTATGATTTTCATTAGTGTGCAGATGTTATTTCCAGTCATGATAGTGTGTCGTTAATTTATGGTCATTTTCCAGACTTTTGAATATCTTGAATTGGTGTTGATCGAGTTTTTCTATGACTTTAATGACTTTCATTATAATTTCAAATAGTTTACATGATTAAGTTTCTTTAATGTGCCTTAATGACTTCTCATGTTTGCCTAGACTTCATATTTTCTTTTAATGATTCTTTTGTGATCTCTATCTCTACAACACTGGTTTCTGCATTCCGTTGTTCTGTAGTCGAGATTGTTGTTTGATAGTTCTAACTATATCAAATCTAAAAGATCATAGTTTAATCCTCCACCATTTAGCTGAAGCATGTGAAGTTTAAATGTTTAAATAATTTCCTTCTTTATGTAAGTGGTTGCCAACTCTAAATGTAGCTTGTGAGTCATTGCTATGAGAGTTTATGTTTTTACCTAATTGTTAGTTGCATCTCTAGGTTTCTCTATATAAAGCAGTCTCATTAAGGTGAACCTTTATGTCTATCGGTAACCCTTCTGCATGTACATTCTGTTATGATCAAGTTACGTTTTCAAAAAAATAGGTTATAGTTATATTTTTCATAGTTGAAAGATAACGGTTTTCAAGTTGAGCATAACTGCCTCATGTTTAGATGTAAATCTCAGTCTATATAGCTGAGTTAAACCCGTTCGGCACAATACTTTCCTTGTCTTTAGTTTCCTTTATGACATTGCTGACTTAGTCTCATAATAGGTAAAACTTACCCTGTCTGAGTAAGATCATAACCTCATTTAAAGTATCTATTTGTAGTGGATTAAAAATGTTTCATGTACCCCTGTTTGTCTACATTATCTCATTATTTTGAAATTGCATTTTGTCCTCTCTTTCCCTGCTAATTTGAACTGAATCTGATCTGTAAATCCTAAGAGAACTTCTTATTGCTACTGTTTGGACATAATAGTTTACTTATTTCAATATAAGATTTGTGTTCTTATGAAGATGTGGTTCTTTCAATCAATTACAAATGATGTATGGTTGACAACTTGTGATCTTGTTAAGCACCTTTAGGAACTCCATGTTTGAATCGGTAAACCTGTAGTCATATTAAGAGTCTTGATCATGTTCTGGCATCTTTAATAACACCAATAGAAGTTGCAAATTATGACTATGTGTCTGAATCCTTGTTGATGCTATTAAAAGTTCCAAATAGTGTTGTTAGTCTATACATGTGCTAGTGGCAAGACCAAAGCTAACTAATCTCTGGTTAGTCTACTAGGACATAGGTATCTTATTTCTGGGTTGCTGCATATCTGAACTGTGTGCTCTTTATCAATCGTTAAAATATGATCTCAAGTGTTTGGGCTCTTTAACAGTAACATTATAGTGTTCCTACCTCTATGTGTGTTTGGAATCTGACCTTCGGACTTGTTTAGCATGAGTTTTACTCGTTTAGTGTTGGAAATGTAGCCATAAAATGAAACTATCTCTATGTCCTTGCTTTATTCTGTCAATAGGGAAGTATACTTTTGTGGTGGGGAGTATTATGGTAGTTGGTTTACATTGAAGGAGCCTCATTGGCACTTAAACACATGGAAAAAAATGAGTCGTTAGTGGTTAGGGGTATTTAGGAGTGGTGTTTAACTCTAGGTTGGCCTGCTCCCCCCCCCCCCCCCCCCCCCCCCCC
>MCJB01013714.1:36088-95995 GCA_002018475.1 Nicotiana obtusifolia | reverse complement strand
ATATATATATATATATATATATATATATATATATATATATATATATATATATATATATATGAATACTTTTCTGTTATGGATACATGAATTTTGTACTAACGTGGTATATGAATACTGAACTGGCACGAATATTTGAGTACTGAACTAACGTGAATATCTGATCACTGAACACACATCAATAATTGAGTACTAAGCTAGCATGAATATCTGTGTACTGGACTGACATGAGTATCTGACTACTGAACTGACATGAATCTTCTAACATTATATCTGAATACTGGAAACATAAATGTCAATGAGATCTAAGTGCTGGAAACTTGAATATTATTACATGACATGTGAAATACTAGGTGTACACCCACCTATTCTAGTGGCAACTCTTAACTCATAAGCTACTTGCCTGATCCTTCATAGGATCCTATATGGCCTGATGTATCTGGGATTCAGCTTTCCTTCCTCCCCAAATATTATAACACCTTTCATAGGCGAAACATTCAGAAACACCCAATCATCAACTTGAAACTCTAGGTCTCTATGTTGCACGTCCGAAAGGACTTTTAGCGACTCTGAGCCGTCTTCAAATGCTCTTGAATCAACTTGACTTTCTCCATAATCTAATAGACCAAATTTGGTCCCAACAACTCTGCTTCACCAAATTTGAACCAACCAATTGGCAATCTACACCTTCGCCCATACAAAGTCTCGCACGGTGCCATCTTGATACTAGAATAGTAGGTGTTATTATTAGAAAACTCAATGAGACATATGTGATCATCCCAATTACCTTTAAAATCAAGGATATATCCTCAAGTGTCTAAATAATGCGCTCTGCCTGGACATATTTCTGAGGATGGAAAACTTGTGCCTAATCCTTTCTGAAAGGACATCTAAAGGTTCATTTTAAACTAAGAACCACAGTCCAAAATAACGGACAACGGAGTCCCATGTAATCAGATGATTTCCTGAATGTACAACTTGGCATAATCTTCTGATGAATCTGTGGTCTTTACTAGCAAGTAATGCACTTACTTGGTAAGTCGATTTACAATCACCTAATCAAATCATGCTTTCAAAATGAGCAAGATAATCATGTTGTAAATTCCATATTTATCATCTCCACTCAAGAATATGTTCATTTTGTGGTAGTACACTAGGCTCTCTGCTGATCAACTTTCACTTTCTGATAATTCGGGTACTTGGCCAACAAAATCTGCAACATTCTTTTTCATGTCATTCCACCAATAAAATCTCCTTAAGATCATGATACATCTTTGGGAAACCTACGTGGATAGAATACCTGGAATTATGGGCTTCTAACATGTTCCTCCCTCGCTAAGTCCATCTATGGTTGGAACACACAATCTATCTTGGTACCTCAAAGTACCATCATCTCCCCTTTCTTCAAAAGTCATAGTCTTATCCATGTGATCCCCTATTTCAGCTACAACAAGTAGGGATCATCAAACCGTTTCTCCTTCACTCGGTTACTAAGGAGGAACAAGTCCTGTTCTAGACAACAACTCCACTCTCTTTGGAATCCGAAAGTCGAACTCCTAGCTTGGATAAATGGTGAACTTCTTTCACTACAGTTCTCTTATCTACCTAAACCATGAGCTTTAATTCCCATACTTGATTATATTTTCAAGGTACTTCCTGAAAACATTTACAACATTGTTGTGACCTAAGTCTTTGACCAATACTCCAAAGATTAGAGTCTCATGCAATGACACTACCATTGTGATACATAACTGGGCATGATTTTATAGATTTTCTGTGATCACTTCATCAATAACTAAGCTCGGTGATCATTCTACTCACTTTGTGTTTCCTGCACACGCTAGGCACATTCCTTGTGGGAATTATATCAACTTTCCCTCATTACCATACTGATTTGTTTTTTCATATCCCATGCTAACTATTCGGGTTTCAAATCTCCAACTGGACTTACTGACGATTTTCACATCTTCACCTCAGACCAAAGGTTAATGTCTTGTACTTGCGGATACTTCTCTTTTGTTGTGATCCGAACAACTTTCCTTATCTTCGGCAATTCTTCGCACTTTACGATAATGATGACTCATCTTCTGAATTACTTCTGATAAATCTTTCTTACTAGAAAAAACTAAATTACGTACATAAAAGGAAAGCTAATGTATTCACAACTATAATACACAATCTTAAATAATCATGACTCTGCTCACACTGTCAATCTTGGGGAAACCCCTTTTCGATAACTCTTAAAGGCTATTCTTCTGTAGTTTGCGCTCTTACTGCCTAGCTGATTTTTTTCCTTCCATTGTCACTGTACTTCAGATTTAAACTCTTTGGGTTCTAACGCACGTTCGGTGTTACAAATTGTTACCCACTCACTAGTGTTAACCTAGCTAAGTAAATCAAATCGTACCTCTACTAGATTTGCTGAAATTGCTAATTCACTATATCCACTCAAAACTTGCTTACTATTGTTTTAATAACCACCTGCTAGAATCATGTTTTTTTTGTTCTACTTTGAATAACTAAAGTGAAGCATAAGGTTATTTCTAACTTCCCTCACCATCCGACCCTATTCTACGGTCGCATACTATCTTCTTCTTTTTTTGAATTATGTACATGGATCACACTTAGGGAAAGTTGATCTGTATTAAACAAAATTGGAATATCTAACCCCTAAACTTTCTATACACTTCGAAATCATATCATACTATAAACTTTCGAGGTAAAAACTTAGTCACATAACGTAAGAGGGACTGTCATATCTTTTATCTCACAATAATACCTGCTACTTATAGTAACTTATTGACATGGTACTTTCTAGTTCTAATATGAATAAATCCGAACAACTTAAAATCATTCCCTGAAATTCAATATCAGCTGCTCTTGATTCCTATTTTGTACATCATATCTTCTTAGTCATATGCATGAATCGTACGAAAGACACATCTTTGGTAATAACAAACGTTTTTTACTCCTATTTATTTTGCCCTTAGGTTCTTTTGTGTCCAAAACTATAATGGTCAATCTATGCCTGCTACGAGTAAATTCTTAACATAGCATGGGGTCTGACATTCGAACTATCATCATCCAGCCTGTGGCTCCATTTACAAGAACTAAAAATGAAATTGTTTGATGAGGTAAAACACATATGGATACACTACCATACACAAATGTGTCCTTCAGAGTACACTGTCATCTGATAAATCACTTTATGCACCATCCGGTGAGTCTTGGGTCTTAATCCGAACCTAAAGTATGCAAAGATTTCGCTATTATCACTGTCATTTACATTTTCTTTTATCACCCGTAGATATCACTGTATACTCACAAGTCACCATAATTTGGATTCACTGAAAATTGGAGATCTGGTAACTGAATACTGGCATACTGAATAACCATAAACCTGCTAACTAAAAGACTGTACAACTGGTAGGTAAACTGATAAACATAGAACATGATAACTACTTTTTTTTCTTTGACTTACTGATAAGGTTATGCTCTAATATGTACTACTATCCATTGCATCCCACTTTCAACATCCTCTCAAGTCTCATTTTTTACCAGCATTTACTCCATAATTACACCCTAATGAGAAATCATCCTCTCTAGGACCTTGGGTTTTCCTACCCGTCCTTTGGGCATTCAGTACATCTGGAATTCGATAAGAAGAAAAGGTTACCTATTGCTCTAAGCTTCATGGCACGATCTAGAGTAGAAATAAATGACACAATCCTGAATATATTGGTAGTTAACCATTTATATGCGTGGTCGGCACACACATATAAAGGAAACTCTATTTTGGAAACGGATTCATAGACTCCCTAGGAATCTTGAAGGTAGTGCTCTGATACCAAGCTTTGTCACGCCTTAAACCTGGGCCTGGATGTAACACGGCACCCGGTTCCTGAATACATGTGGCCGAGCAAACCAATTGGTTGATTGAATCAACATATGATATCATAACATACTGAATGCGGAAGATAAACTAACACATACTGATATACTGAAAGTTTGAATGATATAAATCAAATGAGGAAACACTAATATAAGTCTTAAACATATATGTAGTAACATTGCTTAACATGAAAAGTATGTGACTCTGTCTAAGTGTTACTCTAGTCTATGCCTCTAATGAAGTACTGAAAACACTAACTGTCTGTAAATACTAAAAGACTGTAAAATACTGATAATGCCCAGAAAGAACTAGGGCTCACCCAATAGCTGGTATGAGAATCCTAGCGCTCTAAATCGTCAACCTATAAATCATTACCTGCATCGTGAGATGTAGGTCGCGGGCAAAAAGGACGTCAATACATTTGAATTGCACTAGTATCTAAAGAAACTGAAAGAATGAATTATGAATGATGAAACTGCAACTGAGATGATAACTAAGAATTGATAACTGATAACTAAAATGATAACCGCTGAAAGTGAAACTGAAATTATAACTGATAACTATAACTAAAATGATAACTGATAACTAATAACTGAACTTAACACAGGAAGTAAGGATATAAATACTCCCTCTTCAAAATGATGAACAACCTGTTTATCTGATTAAACTACGGACTTGGGCCCAATATAGATGAGAACAAGCTACGGCCTCAGGCCCAAGTAAACCTCAGGCCCAAAAATACATAAAGCATCAATTACGGCCTCAGGCCCAAATATGAATAAAACATATAAACTACGGCCTCAGGCCCAAATACAGGTGTTTAGCATCTAGGGATTTAAATTTAGGAACCAAGAATCATGCTGCAATATGTGATGTTGAAATACCGAATCATATTGAGTTACATGATACTGGAATACTGAATAGGACTAGATTGAGGCATGTATTCTAGAACTAATTATGAACACTGAAACTTCAATTGTTTATAACATGCAGAATAATCTAGACTGAGACTCATGGGCATCAAATCCGAGTCTATATCGATTACGCACTGAGCTCACAACGTTCAGAATGAAAGTCATGAACGAGTTATGAAGCTAGAGAATAAAAGTTCTGCAGCGATTCAAGGAACTAGACTTAACTATGTTTCTGAGGCAATTAGTAACGTCGTAAAAGAAACATAGTGTAGGGAGAATCATTAACATTCCCAAATATAGAGAGTTAGCCTCATACCTTGACACTGGCCCTTTTAAGCGTATCACAATGTTTGTCGCCCCTATTAATGATAATCTATGTCAATATGTATCAAGAGGAACCAATATTAGCACTAATGCTCATATTTTAGTCACTTAGGCTTTTTATCAAACACCTTATGGGCATAAAGCCTCATAGCCCTTAGTAATTTGGTCGTTTCTTCACCAAGTTCTCATTCTACTACTTCTAGGTGATTCTACAATCCCAAATAGATGTAACTGAAACCATTTCTCATCACCTAAATGTTTACAGCAATAATAAGTCAACAATCCAAAACCCTAGCACAGTTCATATGGTTATGTTTATCAAACCCATTCACTATTCTCTCAAAACTCATCAACTCATAGCTATAAATGATTTGGGAGTAGAAGCATTACCTTTTTGACGTTCATTCCTCTTGAATTCGAGTTCTAGGGTTTTTTTCTGAACAATAGTTTCTCGATAGAATATCTAATGAGTGGAAGGATTTATCCATGTTAATAAGGTGTTGGAGAATTGAAATTAACTTAGAATCATTGATAGAACTTACCTTGGGTGATGGAGGGACCTTGGGGAAGGTAGGTTCTTGAGAGCTTCCCTTTCTAGAAAAGCTTTTCGTGTTTGGGGTGTAGGGGAACGAGGTAGGGCTATTAAATAAGTGAACACGTCTCCAAAATTGAGGAGGAAATAAAAATAGCTCGGGTAAACATCGCCTCCACGAGGCATCGTCTAGGGTGCCAAAATAAATGTGCAAGACGCCATCAGAGGCGCCAAAATTACAGTGCCTTGCACTGTCAGCGGCACTGAGGTTGATGCCATGGAAAGTGCCTTGCACTTTCTGGGGCACTGAGTTTTTATGGCCTTGCACTATCTATGGCCGTGAGATTTCATGGCCTTGCACTGTCTATGGCCGTGAGTTTTCATGGTCTTCACTATCTAAGGCTATAAGATGGACCTCCCATACACTTAGTCGATTCTATTGAATTTTATGCACTCACTCTCGGTCTTGATTCTAATATAATTGTTTCCTTCCATACTCATCCCGATAGGACTTCACATGTTTAAAAGGTCACATTAATACTCATTTAACGCATCCACAACTAATCCGGATTTATGGAGTGTTACAAAATAAGTGTTTAAATATAGTTCTCCTTATTTTCCTAAATACAAATATCATATACACTTTTAAGCTATTTAAACACATATGCACTGACATCATTTTTCTAAAACCCTTCTTTAAATCCATCCTTTTTGAAACTACACTCTTCCCAAATTGGAATTATACCCTAATGTATGGTAAGCTTTAGAACACTAGTTAAAGGCATAGTATAAATAATTCTAAATCTAGTATAAGTCTTATGGAGCTACCTCAGGTACATTTTAAGGGGTGCCAAACACCTTCCCATTAAAAGAACAATAACCTTAAATAGGTACCCTAGTATACCTTCAAATATTAGGTGGTGACTCTTTTTCATCAACAACTACAAGTTGAATCTTATTTTGACTCGTGCAAAATAGGGTGCAACAACGAGCCATATCAACCTACAACAAAAACAAAAATGAATGTGAGAATGAATCAATAAATCCGCCTAAGGTTATCGGGAGAGACAAAGATGACCCCACACTTAAAACTGAAGGCTCTATATAATACACCCGCAATATTGGTTTAAAGCGCACAAGTCTTGTACCACAAGGTGATGGATACTCAAGAATTCCCATGCCATACAATTATAATTCACTAACTATGCCACACAAATCAAGTAGTTGAACATAAGGAAGTGACTTAGCCTTAGTGCAAGCAAGTAACACATGGTCCTCAATCTCTATCACTAATACACTACACTAGCTAATTCTAACAAAGTGCTACAACATACATAATACAATATACATGGTGTGGGTGGCATGGTTATATCATGTGAACATTAAAGACAAGCTTCGGGTTAGGTAAACTCACCCCCAACACCCCACACTTAGCCCGATATCACATACAACTACACTCGGCTACTCAGACTTCACCGGTGTACTCTTTCAAGCATTTTATCAAACACATGGTGGAAATTCAGTATGTGTAATTCAATTCAACAACGGTAGAACATGGTGGACCTCCCAAATTTTATCGAAGTAGAGGGAAATTTGGTTTACTACTCCGCACACAACACAATAACCAATATTTGACACCTTATTTCATGAACATTAGGGCCACCCACCATAGAAAAGAGTTCTAAGAAATAACTTATGGGTGAATTTGGGTTGGAATATGAGATTAAACCTACAAAATAAAAACTAATGGAGAAAAGGGAACATACTGGGGGATTGAAGATGAAATCAAGAGAGAATTTGAAACTTGAGAGAGGGAGGGAGAGACTGGCGGGTAGAGACAGATATTGAGAGGGAGAGATACGATGTGAGAGAGAGAGAGAGGTTTAGAGGGGTTAGAGTTATTTTAATTAGGAGGGGAATGGGTATGGGCATGGGAGATGGGTTATAATGTGTGGGTGCATGGGTTTGTGGGTCGGGTTTTAGGTTTAGTTGGTTTAAATAAAAACCAAAAAAAAAGGAAAATGAAAAGAGAAAAAAAAATATTTATGGCCCCTTAGCCCAGCGCGTCGCGCTAGGCCTGGCTCTAGGGGGAGACTTGTTTCTGTTTTTTGCGCCCCTGGTAGCGCTGGGCGCTGGTTTTGCCAATTTTTGATTATTTTTTTTGCAATGACATCCCTGATCCCCCCAACACTTTATATTTCCATTTTACATAACACACACTATTCTTCCTATGATTTCTATGTCTATAAAGAAAAAAAAAAGGTCTAGTCTACTCTAACTAAAAAAATTGAAAAGCTAAGCTATGAAAGCAATAAACATTGGGTTGCCTCCCAACAAGCGCCTAATTTAACGTCGCAGAACGAAGCAAGGACTCGCTTACTCATCAGCGCGTATTACTTCAGACTTCTCACGATCAATGACACCTGCCCAATAGCGATTGACTCTTTGCCCATTCACTAAAAATGTTCTTTCAACATTTAAAGCGTGCGGCTCAATTGCACCATAAGGCGTGACTCTCACCACCTTAAAGGGACCTAACCACCTCGATTTTAACTTCCCAGGAAACAACTTAAGCCTAGAATTGAACAATAGTACCTTTTGGCCCGGGTCAAAGTGACGTGGCTTGATACGCTTGTCACGCCATCTTTTTGTTTTCTCCTTGTAAAGCTTACCATTTTCATAAGAGTGCAGTCTGAACTCGTCTAACTCATTCAAATGCAAGAACCTCTTCTCTCTTGCGGCATCAAAGTCCATATTCAACTTTTTAATTGCCCAGTACGCCTTGTTTTCAAGTTCAACCAGCAAGTGACATGCCTTCCCATAAATAAGTTTATACGGGGACACCTCAATTGGTGTTTTGTATGCAGTTCTATATGCTCACAAGGCATCATCTAACTTTGTAGCACAATCATTCCTATTCACACTCACTTTCTTCTCTAATATTTGCTTTATTTCTCTATTGGACACCTCAGCTTTTCCACTTGTTTGCAGGTGATATGCCGTTGCAACTCTGTGGCGTGCCCCATATTTGGCTAGAAGGTTATTTAACAACCAATTGCAAGAATGTGTCCCTTCATCACTAATCAAGACACGTGGAGTTCCAAACCTCGAGAATATGTTTTTCTTCACAAAAGCAGCTAGCACCTTGGCATCATTGGTTGGCAATGCAATAGCCTCTACCCATTTTGACATATAGTCAACCACTGGCAAGATATAATTGTTTCCTCTAGACAATGGGAATGGTCCCATGAAGTCTATCCTCCACACATCAAAAATCTCTACCTCCAGGATGGTATTCAAAGGCATCTCATGCCTCTTTGTAATTGTTCCTGTTCTCTGACACTGGTCACACTTCTTAACAAAAGCATGGGCATCCTTGAACAATGTTGGCCAAAAGAATCAAAACTGTAAAACTTTTGCAGCTTTCCTATCGCCTCCATGATGGCCTCCATACAGTGAGGCATGACAATCATACAAAACTAATTTCACCTCCTTTACAGGAATGCATTTCCTCGTCAACTGATCAGCACACTATCTGTACAAGAATGGCTCATCCCAGTAGTAGAAGTTCACATCATGTAAAAACCTCCTTCTAGCTCAGATTCAATTTCAGGAGGAAGTGCCCCACTCATAATATAATTCACATAATTCGCATACCATGGGGGAGGGTGTTGGGTGATAGCAAAAAGTTGCTCATCAGGAAATGCCTCCTTAATTTGTCCACCTTCTCCACGTGCTCATGATTTTCCAGCCTTAATAGATGGTCGGCTACTTAATTTTCTGTGCCCTTCCCCTCGTATTTCTACATTAAATTCCGGTAATAACAAAACCCGGCACAACAATCTTGCCTTGGATTGTTTTTTGTAAATAGATACCTGATTGCTACATGATCAGTATAGACTATAACTTTTGTTCCCACCAAGTATGCCTGAAATTTCTCAAAGTCCCACACAACGGCCAATAACTCCTTTTGAGTGGTAGTGTAATTCAGTTGTGCATCATCAAGAGTCTTACTCGCATAGTATATGGAGTAAAGGATCTTGTCCTTCCTCTGGCCTAGCACTGCCCCAATAGTATGGTCACTTGCATTGCACATAAGTTCAAATGGTAAGGACCAATTCGGTGCCACAATAATGGGGGCAGCCACCAACTTCTTTTTTAGCTCCTCGAATGCCTTTAGGAAGGCTTCATCAAAATTAAAGGTTACATCTCTTTCAAGAAACCTGCACAAAGGAGTAGCAATTTTTGCAAAATCTCTAATAAAGCGTCTATAGAACCCCCCGTGTCCAGAGAAACTCCGGACACCCTTCACAGAAATGGGTGGAGGTAATTTTTCAACCGCCTCCACCTTCGCCTTATCAACTTCAATTCCACTCCTCGACACTTTATGGCCCAACACGATGCCTTCTTGTACCATAAAATGGCACCTTTCCCAATTCAGCACTAAATTTGGTTTTCACAATGGGCCAACACCTTGCCCAAATTCTTCAAACAATCATCGTAAGAAGACCCAAAGGTCACTTGCTTTCTCTTTGCCTTTTCAGATTATGCTTCTATGGTGGTCGGTTTCTCATTAAAGGTCACTTGCTTTCTCTTTTTCGATGGGACTTCTTCTAACTGTCTCCCATTCTTCAATGACACAGCATTAATAGATGCCTTAGGATAAGCCTCAGTGTCGCTTGGAAGATCTCCAACTGGTCGAGTATTTTAGGCACTAGCATGTTGTCCCATTTGTCGCTCCAAATATCTCATCGTTACTGCTTGGGACTGCTGATCAGCCATCAATTTCTTTAGCATCTCCTCAATGTGACTCGTCGAGTTTGTATGTTGTTCTACATGTGGTGGTCTATATTGCTTTTGAGGAGCTCGTGGCATGTAGTGATTCTGAGCACCCTGGTTTCCACCCCCGAGAGAAGTTTGGGTGGTTCCTCCGGTTAGGATTGTAAGTGTTCCCATACTGGTTTGTCTGGCCCCTATTTGCATTACCCACAAAACAGATAGACTCTGGATAAGTTGGGCATAAGTCGCTCGTGTGACCTTCTCCACATACTTCACAAAATATCTAAACTTGTTCCACTGTTTGAGTTTGTTGCTTGTTAATAACCAAGGTCATTTTATTGACTTGGTTTGCCAATGTGGCAACCTGCACTGGTAATTCAGAAACAACGTCTAACTCGATGACCTTTGGGATTTTTGAACTATGTGTCTGCCCATCTCTCTTTGCTAATCAGGATTATTTTTGGAGAATTTGTTCAATAATGCATATATCTCATCGAAGCTTTTCTGCCACACTTGACATCCCGCTGCAGCGTCCACCCCAATTTTTTCGCTAGATGTAGCCCTTCTATGAAGGTGTAAGCTAACAATTCATTTGTCTAGTTGTGAAGAGGACAGTCTCTAAGCAGCCCCTTGAACCTTTCCCAAGCTGAATATAAAGACTCCCATGATTTTTGTTTGAAGGCGACTATCTCACTTTTGATCTTGCAGTTTTGCCTAAAGGAAAGAACCGTGCCAAAAATTTCCTAGCCAGATCATTCCATGATGTAATAGAATTAGTTGGTTCTGCCCTCAACCACTGCTTTGCTTCGCCCAACAGAGAAAACAGGAACGCTGTGAGCCTCACATAGCTTGGAGTGACTCCGTTAGTGATATAAGTATCATTAATCTCCAAGAAGTTCAGGATGTGATGTTGTGGGTCCTCGTGTGGAGACCCATAAACTGCCCATTCGCATGTAGTAATTGGATCATGCTCTGTATTAGCTCAAATTGCCCAGTGATTCTAGGCTTCAAGATATTGGAGGTGACATTAGCAATGCTGGGCATCGCCATCTCCTGAACAGCCATACGTTGCTATTCTTCCATGTTCACAGATAGTTGAACAAGTGCCTGAATATTTTCTACGTCCCTTGCTTCCCTCAACCTCCTGTGAAATGTTCTCTCAGGTTCAGGGTCAAAGCCTTGAAGTCTATCCTGGCTTCTAACCCTTCGCATTCAATCAAAGTTCCTAAGAACAGATCAACTAGTAAGAAATATTAGACTTGACAAAATAAACAACTAAAGTAAAAACTGGAAAGTAGTCAATATTCAAGTCCACCGCAACAACGCCAAAAACTTGTTGCTCCCAAACGCACACGCAAGGGTACGTGGTCATATAAGTAATAAAGTGATAAATCGAGTGTAGAACCTACAGAGACTTATGTTAACTACCCACTAGTTTCACCAAGATTATTCAGCCGAGTTAATCAGAGTACAAAAGTGTGACTATACAAAGCAATAATTCTAACAAGTAACTAATTCATCAAGCAGCAAAATAGTTGTTGGTATTCAGTAAAGACAAATATTCTATGGTTATGATCAATTCACCAATCCTATTATTTTCTAATTAACTCTCCCTTTCATACAATTCACTCATGGTTGCTAATTAGTCGAATAATTTCTCTCGTAGTATTATCCAGAATAACAACTCGCCTATTCAAAATAGATTAATGCCTATATTCCTATGGAACCAATCTATTAATAATGCATTAAGATTACGATATTTTATTAAGCATGGTGACTAGGTATATTCATATGCTAACCACAAATCCGCCCCCACTCAGAGTTAAGATCATGCCCTCTTCAATTCTTCTCTAATCTAGACGTAGTTTTTCCCAGCATAGCATATATAGTAAATAAAACCTAACTGTTTGCCAGACAATTAAGCAATTAATCACAGAATTGAAGAAACCACCATATATTAGCAATTCGTAATCAAGGTTAAGCCGACGTCAAACAACAAAATTCAAGGCTAAATCACAACCCCAGAACTATGGGTTTTAGCCACTCATGATAATATCAAAACAAATTCACAACTGCTGAATAACTGAGAATACTACGAAAAAATAACGAAAACTGAGATATCCTCTCTCTCAGATGTTCCTCGTGTGTTTTCTTCCCTCAAAGTGGTGTCTCCCCTCTCAAAATAAGCTCGGTCTTGCTTTTATACGAGTTGGGGGGGGGAGGGTCTTGGGCCGAAATAACCTTGTCTCTAGCGAACTAGGAGAATTTTACCGTCACCAGAACCCAGGGTAGTATGGAGCGCTAGCCCTGGCACTGGAAATCTGAAGGTTCTTCTTTGTGCGCCACAGGTAGCGCCCACGCTGCCTGTGGCGCTACTTTTTGACTTCTTCCCTTTTCTTCCCCTTTTCGCTTCAATTCTCGCACCTTCACCCCAAATTACCTCTGGAAGATTCCGACACATAAAAATATCACAAATTAGCTTAAATCATTACATTACACATCCGAAATTTATGAGACATGAGTAAAATGCGAGGCGATATGCATATAAATATACATACTTTAAGCTAAATATCAATGTCATTTACTAGTTTATGTTTAATGATTAAATATTTTAAAACTCAAAATGTGTTAGGCTTACTTAGTTTTAGGGACTAGGTGCCATCACGACATCATAAGGTGGGATTTTGGGGTCGTGACACATAGCGTCAAGCAATATCGCAACAAAAACTTATACTATGTCATAATATATCTATATATCATGGTTTCTATCAATACTGGAGCAGCACGACATGATAATCTATTTCATTTGAGGTAAAATCATTTTAATCCTCCAACTTCGCTTCAAAAATCAAACTCCTCCTCCAATATTAAACAATAGGTATTCTGCTCCTCCTGTCACATGCATTGTCTATTTTACCCTTGACATTTTCAATTTCTACTCTATGCATATAATTTTTTTAGTATATTATATAAGATATATTTCATCTTTAGCTAAGTGTTTTACCAATTTAAATATCTCATTATATAATTTATTATTAAAGCCCAACAAAATTTTGCTAGAATAGTACTTTTATGAATTTGTAACAAAAAATTTTATCGTTACTCTTTTTTATTGTTAGTTCTATATTTTAAGTATATATTTAAGTTTTACTTTTTCTTTTAATCTCTCTCTCTCTCTCTCTTTCTCTCTCTCTCTCTCTCTCTCTCTCTCTCTCTCTATATATATATATATATATATATATATATATATACACAGTACACAGTACACAGGTATTTTCTTTGATAATTTTAATAGCAGATTAACAAGAAGATAAAGTTGTAGAACTTCAAAATACATAATAAAATCCATACACGTCTAATATAATCCCAGAAATCTGGTGTCACAAGTACATAATCTACTAAAGTACTACAAGCAATGTCTAAAATAAAAATACAACTGCTTGAAACGAATGAGACAGTAAAGTAGATAAGAAGGGGACTTTAAGGTCTACGAACGTTGTGCGTCTCTACCTCAAGTCTTCTGATATTCCGGGTCCTAGATATCTCCTTTATGCGGTGCTGGGATTTCACTACATTTCAAGAGGCAAGCTACTTTTGATCATTTTTATTCAATAATATTGAATACCCATTGAATTTCCCACCTAGACTATGTGTTTTTAAGGTAGAATTTGGGAAATTTTGGACTAGGGATTGGAGAGTGAGATTTAGGGATTTGAGTGACAATTTGATGTCGGAATTGGATAATTTTGGTATGGTTAGACTCGTTATTAAATAAGTGTTCGGATTTTGTTAATTTTTTCGATTACGAGACGTGGGCTCGGGGTTAACTTTTAAGTTGACTTTTTGACTTTCGATCAAGATCACAGCTTTAATAATTGGAATTAATTCCTATAGTTGATAGTATTGCATTATTTTTTACTAGAGATCTATGCCCTTTAGAGGTCGATAGGTGTGATAAGGGCTTGCTAGCGGAGTGATTTAATTTAATTTTCTTGAGGTAAGTATCTTATTTAAACTCGGTTGAGGCACTAGTTGCCTGAATTGTTGTGATAGCTACGTGCTATTGGGTGAACACATGTGTGCAGCTGAACCCATGTGCGGGCACCAAGGTTATTTACTCATGTTCGGGTTGTGCTCGAGCTCTTATAAGCCTAGAATTGACTGTTAAGCTTTAAGCTATAATATTTCTCATTTTTGTAACATTTTGTGTGAACTATTTGAGCCATGTTTGAGACTATATAGAGGTTTAATCCCTTAATGAACTTGATAAATGCTTTTCAGTGATGAAATTGCCGATTTGAGCTATGATAGCACACTTTGCACATGCCTACACTTTAGCATGTCATTTATACCAGTCCAGGAGCATCAGAATTGTTATTCATTCATCACATACATTTATGCTTATTTAATTGCTCATGTATGATATGTTTGGACTGGAGGCCTATGACCATATCGAGCAGATTGTGTTATTGGCACGTGAGTTGTCCGTGTAGCACGTGAGTTGTCCATGCGGATCCACATATTGATGTTACTGGCACGTGAGTTACCAGTGCAACACGTGAGTTGTTCGTGCATGTTCTATTATTAGCACGTGAGTTGTCCGTGTAGCACATGAGTTATCCGTACAGCGTATGGATACGGAACCATCCCCTTAGGGTCATCCTCTCATGTTTCTCACTTGATGGTATACACGCGGATATGAAAAAACTGATCAGTGGTTTGGAATGAATATGGAAAAGTGAGGGAATCTTGCCAGTGTGTTGTTGGATTTTGCATTTCATCCTTACTTGCAAATCTTCCTTGATTATTTATCTGATTTAGATGCATATCACCTCTTTATGCCAAGATATCGTCTAAGCAAAGTGTTTTGAGAATTATACACATATACACATGGATGTCTCTTACTAAACTTGAGGATCTGATTTCAATATTGTCATGTATCAGTTTAAAAGATGAAACTATGCAAGTGATAGCTAGTATCATTAGTAATTTGTACTTCTTTTACCTTGCCATATTTATTTAAGATACTAGTGAGTAACATTGGGTCGGTTTTACTCATACTACACTCTGCACTTCGTATGCAGATCCAGGTACTTCTAGGCACGTCGGTTTCTAGTGTTGGAGCTTTATTTATTTGAAGACTATTGAGGTAGCTACCTTGGTGTCTGCAGACCTTGACACTTCTTTTCAGTCTATTAGTATTGTCCTATCTTTCTAGACAGTGTTTTAGCAGTCAGACTATGTGACACGCGGATTTTTCATAATGAGTTGTGGTATTTTCTTATTAGTTATTATGAGATTTTCACTATTAAGCTTATTTCATTATGTTTTAAACTTAAATATGTGTGGATATTTGTGATTGTCGGCTTGCCTAGTATTGCGATAGGCGCCATCACGACATATGAGATTTTGGATCTTGATAAGTTGGTATCAGAGCCTAAGTTACATAGGTCTCACGAGTCATGAGCAGCTTTAGTAGAGTCTTGCGGATCGGTACGGAGACGTCTACACTTATCTTCAAGAGGCTACCGAACCCTTAGGAAAAACTTCACTTTCTTGTGTTCTTGTAGTGCGGATTTGTTGATTTCGAGAACTAAACTTCTGTTATTCTATTCTCCAACAGATGGTGAGGACACATGCTACCGGACCAGATGGACAGCCATCAGTACCACCAGCTAAGGCCACGAGAGGTCGAGGCCGTAGTAGAGGCGGAGGTGCAGCTCATACAGTAGCTGGGTAGCACCTGTAAACCCACTAGTGGCTCCAGCTCAGGAGCATATCCCAGATGTGGTTGAGCCGGTAAGACCGGCTCAGGCACCCGCTATGCCCATTGTGATTCCAGACCTTCAGGAGGCTCTGGCCAAGATATTGATTTTCTTCACTAGCCTTGCTAAGGCAGTCTCAGTTCAGGCTGCACCAACCACTTCTCAGGCCGGGAAGGTGCTCAAACTCCTGTTGCCCGTACTCTAGAGCAGGTGGTGCAGGAACTTCAGACACCGGGGTACTACCAGCCCAGTCTGTTGTAGTTGCTCAGGCCTAGGTGGGTCCCCCTATGAGTGACGAGGAGCAGAAAATACTAGAGAGGTTTGGGAGGCTCAAGTCTCCATCATTTAGTGGGGTTGAGTCAGAGGATGCTCAGGACTTCTTGGATAGGTGTTAGCGGATTCTTTGCACGGCGGGTATTCTAGAGACTATTGGGGTCTCATTTACTACTTTTCTGCTATCGAGGGCAGCCTTCAGATGGTGGGAGGCCTATGAGTGCAGCAGGCCAATCGGTGTTGCACCACTTACATGGCACGAGTTCTCCATTCTCTTTTTGGAGACGTCTGTGCCACCAACCCACAAGGAGGATCTGCATAGGCAATTTGAGCAGCTACGCCAGGAGGGTATGTCCGTGACCCAGTATGAGATGAGATTTTAGAGTTGGCTCATCACGTGATCTAGTTTGTTCCAAGAGGATTAGGAGGTTCATTGATGGCCTCAATTATGACTGTGCTTTGTTATGACTCGAGAGAATGCATCAGGTGTTAGGTTCGACGAGGTGGTGATGTTTCTCTATGGCTAGAGTTTGTCCATAGTCAGGAGCACAAGGAGAGGGAGGCTAAGAGGCCTCGTGGTTTGGGTTGTTTCAGCAGTGTTTCTTCTGGAGAACAGTCCAACCATAGTAGGGGTCGTCCTAATAGGCCCTCTTAGTATGCCATAGGGATGTTTCTATATTATTTGACCCTGGTTTTACTTATTCGTATGTATCATAATATTTTTCTCGCCATTTGGATATGCCCCATGAGTCCTTAGTTTCACCCGTTCATGTATCTACACTGGTGAGCAATTTTATTGTTGTGGACCATGTGTATCGATCGTCTGTGGTGATTATTGGAGGATTAGAGACTATAGCTGATCTCTTATCGCTAAGTATGGTTGATTTCAACGTGATTCTAGTTATGGATTGGTCATCTCCATGTCATGCAATTCTGGATTGTCATGCTAAGACCGTGACGTTAGCGATACCGAGGTTACCTAGGATCGAGTGTAGAGGTTCTCTAGACTATGATCCTAGTATGGTGATTTCATATCTGAAGGCCCAACGGATGGTTGGGAAGGGGTGTTTGTCATATTTGGCTTTTGTGAGAGATGTTGGTGCTGATACTCCTACTGTTGATTCTGTTCCGGTAGTGCAAGACTTTCCAGATGTGTTTCCTGTAGACCTGTCGGGCATGCCACCCAACAGGGATATTGAATTTGGTATTGACTTGGTACCGGGCACTCAGCCCATTTCTATTCCTCCATATCGTATGGCACCAGCAGAGTTGAAAGAATTAAAGGAGCAGCTTTAGGAGCTTCTTGATAAGGGGTTCATTAGGCCTAGTGTGTCACCTTGGGGTGCACCGATTCTGTTTGTGAAGAAGAAGGATGGTACTATACGGATGTGCATCAACTATAGGCAGTTGAACAAGTATCCTTTACCACGCATCGATGACTTATTTGACTAGCTTCAGGGAGCGAGAGTGCTCTCAAAGATTGATTTGAGGTCTTGGTATCACCAGTTGAAGATTTGAGACTTGGATATTATTAAGACGGTATTCAGGACCCGTTATGGTCACTATGAGTTCCTTGTGATGTCTTTTGGGCTGACCAATGACCCAGCAGCATTCATGCATCTGATGAACAGTGTATTCCAGCCATATCTCGATTCGTTTGTCATAGTATTTATTGATAATATCCTGTGTATTCATGTTGCCAGGAGGAACATGTACAACATCTAAGAGTTGTACTACAGAGGTTGAGGGAGGATAAGTTTTATGCCAAATTCTCCAAGTGTGAGTTTTGGCTCAATTCTGTGGCGTTCTTGGGGCATGTGGTGTCCAGTAAGGAGATTAAGGTGGATCCGAAGAAGATAGAGGCGGTTCAGAGTTGGTAGACCTTCTGTCGCTACTGAGATTCAGAGTTTTCTTAGCTTGGCAAGATATTATCGTCACTTAATGAAGGGTTTCTCATCTATTGCGGCGCCCTTGGCCAGGTTGACCTAGAAGGGTGCTCCATTCAGGTAGTCGGATGAGTGTGAGGAGAGCTTTTAGAAGCTCAAGACTGCCTTGACCACAGCTCCAGTTCTAGTTTTGCCTTCAGCATCGGGTTCTTATAAACAATATTGTGATGCTTCTTAGATTGGTATTGGGTGTGTCTAGATGTAGGAGGGTAGAGTGATTACTTATACTTCACGCCAGTTTAAGCCTTATGAGAAGAACTACCCTGTGCACAATTTGGAGTTAGCAGCCATCATTCATGCATTGAAGATTTGGAGGCATTATCTCTACAGTATTTCTTGTGAGGTATTTATGGATCATCACAGTCTCCAGCACCTGTTCAAACAAAAGGATCTAAATTTGAGGCAGTGAAGATGGTTGGAGCCACTAAAGGACAATGATATTACCATTCTGTTCCACTCCGCGAAGGCCAATATGGTGGTCGATGCCTTGAGTAGAAAGGCAGTGAGTATGGGTAGCCTTGCATTTATTCCTGTTGGTGAGAGACCGCTTGTGTCAGATGTCTAGGCTTTGGCCAATCAGTTCATGAGGTTAGATGTTTCGGAGCCTAGTCGGGTTCTAGCTTATGGTTTCTCGGTCTTCCTTATATGATTGCATCAGAGAGCGTCAGTATGATGACCCCCAATGCTTGTCCTCAAGGACACGGTTCAGCATAGCGATAACAAGGAGGTTTGTATTGGGGATGATGCAGTGTTGTGGATGCAGGGTCAGATTTGTAAGCCCAATGTAGATAGGTTATGTGAGTTAATTCTTGAGGAGGCCCACAGTTCGCGGTATTCAATTCATCTAGGTGCCACAAAGATGTATCAAGACTTGAGGCAGCACTATTGTTGGAGGAGAATGAAGAAGGATATAGTGGGATTTATAGCTCGGTGCTTGAATTGTCGGCGGGTGAATTAGGAGCATCAAAGACCAGGTGGTTTTCTTCGGAGGCTTGAGATTCAAGAGTGAAAATAGTAGCGTATCACCATGGACTTCATAGTTGGGCACCACGGACCTCGAGGAAGTTTGATGCTATTTAGGTAACTGTGGATTAGTTGACCAAGTCCGGGCATTTCATTCCAGTTGGGACTACTTATCCTTCGGAGCGGTTGGCTAAGATCTATATCAGCGAGATTGTTCGCCTTCACGGTATGCCGGTATCCATCATTTCAGATTGGAGCTTGCAGTTCGCACCGCAATTTCGGAGAGTAGTGCTGTGAGAGTTAGGCACACGGGTTGAGTTGAGTACAGCATCCCACCCTCAGACGGATGGACAGTTTGAGTGCACTATTCATATATTGGAGGATATGCTACGCCTTGTAGAATTGTGTCATAGATATCGGGGGTTCTTGGGATCAGTTTCTTCCACTTGTAGATTTTGCCTACAACAACAACTACCAGTCGAGTTTTCAGATGGCTCCGTATGAGGCTTTGCATAGGAGGCGGTGCCGGTCTCCAGTTGGTTGGTCTGAGTCGGGTGAGGCTAGGCTATTGGGTACAGACTTGGTTCAGGATGCTTTGGACAAGGTCAAGTTGATTTAGGATCGGCTTCGCACGGCATAGTCTAGCAAAAGTGTTACGCCAATCAGAAGGTTTGTGATGTTGCTTACATGGTGGGAGAGAAGGTATTGCTCAGAGTGTCACCCATGAAGGGTCTTATGAGGTTTGGGAAGAAGGGCAAGTTGAGCCCTCAGTATATTGGGCCTTTTGAGGTGCTTGAGAGGATTGGGGGTGGCTTACAAGCTCGCATTGCCACCTAGGCTATCTAGTGTTCCTCTAGTGTTTCATGTTTCCATGCTCCGTAAGTAATACGGTGATACGTCTCATGTTTTGGACTTCAACACGGTTCAGTTAGATGGTGATTTGACTTATGATGTGGAGTCGGTGGCAATTTTGGATTGGCAGGTCCAAAATTGAGGTCGAAGAATATAGCTTTAGTGAAGGTGCAGTGGAATGGGCATCCACTCAAGGAGGCTACTTGGGAGACGGAAGGGGAGATGCGGAGCAGCTAACCACACCTATTTGAGACTCCAGATATGATTCTAGACCCGTTCGAGGACGAGCGTTTGTTTAAGAGAGGTAAAATGTAACAACCCGACCGGTCGTTTTGAGTACTGTTGTCCTGTTCCCCCATTTACTGCTTATTTTATGCTCATTTATTGATATGTGACTTGTCGGAGAGGTTGGTTGGGTTCTGAAAATATTTCGGAATGAATTGGGACACTTAGTCCCAAGGTAGGAAGCCTAAGGTGAAAGAGTTGACTGGATGCTAACTTATGTGTAAATGGCTCCGGAATGGAGTTTTGATGGTTCAGATAGCTTTGTATGGTGATTTTGGACTTAGGAGTGTGTCCGGATGTTGAATTGGAGGTCCGTAGGTGATTTTGGCTTGAATTGGCGAAGGTTGGAAAAGTTGAAGTTTGACCGAGAGTTGACTTTGTGGTTACCGGGCTCGGATTTTGATTCTGGAAGTTGGAATAGGATGGTGTCATTTATGACTTGTGTGCAAAATTTGAGGTCAATCGAAGTTGGTCTGATAGGTTTCGGCATCAATTGTAGAAGTTGGAAATTCAATAGTTTCAACAGGATTGAATTGGGGTGCAATTTGTGTTTTAGATGTTGTTTGACGTGATTTGAGGTTTCAACTAAGCTCGTATCGTATTTTGGGACTTGATGGTATGTTTGGATGGGGTCCCGTGGGCCTTGGGTGGATTTCAGATGGTTAACGGATCAAATTTGGACTTAGAGAAATGCTGAGAATTTGCTGAACTTCTGGTGTAGCCACAGGTGCAGTCACACAGGTGCTTGGGGTCGTTGCAGGTGCGAGATTTGTGGTGATGGTCTGGGAGCACAGGCGCAAGGTTTTTGGCCGTACCTGTAAGATCGCAGATGCGGAAGAGGGCGGCAGGAGCAATGTGGGTGCGTGTGGCAGTAGTCTCAGCAGAAGAGAGAGGAGGTCGCTGGTGCGGCTCCCAAGTTTCGAATCTTGTCCGCATAAGCGAGGGCAGGAGGTCTTCAGGGAAACCGCAGAAACAGAAGATTGGTCGCGCCCGCGGGACTGCAGGTGCGCTTAAGTGGATCGCGAGTGCAAAAGCACTAGCAGTATATCATTGAAGGGTTCCGAGATTTCATTCACTTTTTGACTTTGGGAGCTCGAATTGAGGCGATGCTTGAAGGATATTTCACTACATTTCAAGAGGTAAGCCACTTTTGATCATTTTTATTCATTAATTTTGAATAGCCACTGAATTTTCCACCTAGATTATGTGTTTTTAAGGTGGAATTTGGGGAATTTTGGACTAGGAATTGAAAAGTAAGATTTGGGGATTTGAGTGAAGATTTGGTGTCATAATTGGATAATTTTAGTATTGTTGGACTCGTTATTGGATGAGTGTTTGGATTTTGATAATTTTTCGGATTCCGAGACGTGGGTCCGGGGTTAACTTTTGAGTTGACTTTTTGACTTTCGATAAAGATTGTAGCTTTATTAATTGGAATCAATTCCTATAGCTTTTGTTGGTAGTATTATGTTATTTTTTACTAGATTCGAGCCTTCCGGAGGTCGATACGCATGGGAAGGGCTTGCTAGCAGAGTGATTTGATTTTCTTGAGGTAAGTATCTTATTTAACTCGGTTGAGGCACTAGTTGCCTGAATTGTTGTGATAGCTACGTGCTTTTGGGTGCGGACATGTAAGGGGATGAACCAATTTGCGGGCACCGGGGTTATTTACTCTTGTTCAGTTTTGCTCGAGCTCTTATAAGCCTAAAATTGACTATTAAGCATTAAGCTATGATATTTCTCATATTTGTAACATTTTATGGGAACTATTTGAGCGATGTTTCAGGCTACATAGAGGTTTAATCCCTTAATGAACTTGATAAATGCTTTTCAGTGATGAAATTTCCTATTTGAGCTATGATAGCACACTTTGCACATGCCTACACGTTAGAATGTCATTTGTACCAGTCCAGGAGCATGAGAATTATTATTCATTCGTCACATACATGTATTCTTGTTTAATTGCTCCTGTATGATATGTTTGGACTAGAGGCCTGTGACCATACCGGACGGATTGTGTTATTGGCACATGAGTTGTCCATGCAGCAGGTGAGTTATCCGTGCGGATCCATATATTGATGTTATTGGCACGTGAGTTCTCCGTGCAGCGTATGGATACGGATGTATCCCTCTAGGGTAATCCTCTCATGTTTCTCTCTTGATGGTGTACACGTGGATATTGGAAATACTAATTAGTGGTTTGGAACGGTTATGGAAAAGTGAGGAATCTATCCAGTGCGTTATTGGATTTTGCATTTCATCCTTACTTGCAAATCTTCCTAATTATTTATCTGATTTAGTTGCATATCGCCTATATATGCCAAGATATTGTCTGAGCATAGTGTTTTGAGAAATTGTACACATACACACACGGATTTCTCTCACTAATCTTGAGGGATTTCAATATTGTTTTGTACCGGCTTAAAAGATGAAACTACGCAGGTGATAGCTAGTATCATTAATAATTTATGCTTCTTTTACCTTGCCGTGTTTATTTACGATACTTATTGAGTACATTGCGTCGATTGTACTCGTACTACACTCTGAACTTCATGTGCAGATCCAGGTACTTTGGGGCACGGCAGTTGCTAGCGTTGGAGCTTTATTTATTCGAAGACTATTTAGGTAGCTGCCTTGGCGTCCATAGACCTTGACTCTCCTTCTTTTCAGTCTATTAGTACTGTCCTATCTTTCTAGACAGTGTTTTAGCAGTCAGACTATGTTGTCATTTAGATACCCATGTACTTAGTGACACCCGAATTTTGGGGGATTTTGTATTGATTTGTGGTATTTTCTTATCAGTTATTATGAGATTTTCACTATTAAGCTTATTTCATTATGTTTTAAACTTAAATATGCGTGGCTATTTGTGAATGTCGTCTTGTCTAGTATTGCGATAGGCGCCATCACGACATGAGATTTTAGGTCGTGACATGTAGTATGAGTACAAGCGACGCTATGTACCCCGTACGTATCGAGCCTAACCTCGATGAAGTAGTGAGGAGTCTATAACAAGGCACTCACTATAAACATATACGATTATAAGTAGAGACAATAGTAGAGTAGAGAAACAACATTTAACACAAAAACTGGAACAGGAAATGCACAACAGAGGGCCCAAGAATATCATCTATGCTCAATTTCACAACACAACACGGATACGGAACCAATAGCAAAAAACAATTATAATATAACTTCTCTATTGTGGTGTGCAACCCGATCCACACAAATACTTTTATATATATATATATATATATATATAGATACACACACACACCCCAATATCGTTGCCCAATCCGAGCCCATATACAATATTAATATTTGTTGCAGCATGCAACCCGACCCCAAATATCATATCAATACCATTGCAGCATGCAACCCGATCCCAAAATATTATAATAATACGACAAACAACTATGGGGTATCTCACGACGTACGTAAAAGTAACCAAAACGTATAAATGCTCTAAGATAATCCAATACGATAAGTCATAGTAAAATAGAACAAGTAAGGCGAATAAATAGGTAAAGCCATAAGACAAGTAAAAGCGGCAAATTAACAACATATAAGAGCAATAAGAAAGTAAAGGCAATCAATAAATGAAGACACAGATACATGAAACATATAGCATATTAAGGCATGTAACGAATGAAAGCATGAATTTAACAAGTAAAGGCAGGTAGCAATTAAAGCTTCGAACAAGTAATAATATGGAATAAAAGAAAGCATGGTATAAGTACAAACACGCAATTAAGAAGCCCGCTCCCTATGCTTAACCCATAACAATTATACACTTGTCACATTGCATACACCGTACCCACAAAATAGTTAAGTAGCAAATGGACCAATCAAATCCTAGTTTCCTCAAGTCAGAATTAACCATGACACTTACCTCTTTCCAATATCAATCAACAATCACCCATGACTTCTCCTAAAGAACAAGAGTGTAAACCAACCGAATCTAGCCAAATATCATTCAAACAATCCAAAACAAGCTTTAAAAACTACCCACGAATGAAAAAGGTTCAATTTTTATCATATATGAAAAAGTCAATAATAGTCAACCCCGGGCCCGCGTGGTCGAAATTCGAGATTCGGACCAAATCCCGATATCCATTCACCCCCGAGCCCGATTATATAATTTATTTCGAAATCAGATCTCAATTCAAGATCTAAACCTCAATTTTATAAAATTATTAAATTCTACCCAAAAACCTTAATTTCTACTTTGAAATTCATAGATTTGATAAAAAAAATTCATGAAAAAGCAACGGTAATTGATGAAAAATAAATTAGAGTCGAAGAAAACGTTCTCACAAAATCGTCTCAATGGAGTCTAGGGTTGAGAAATGGTGTAAATGAGCTAATTCCCAAGATTCCCCACTTTTACCCTGCTGTAGATGTCGCAATTGCGAACTTTTGTTCGTAATTGCGACCATCGCAAAAGAGAACCAGTGATCACAAATGCGATCAGTGTCCCAGCCATGTAGTAGTCGAAAATTCGACATTCCCTTCGCATTTGTGAAGGCCCCCAGCTCGTAATTGCGGACACAGGCTTCGCAAAAGCGAAGCAGCTCAGAATTCCCCAAGGTCGCAAATACGATGCACCCACGTCGCAAATAAGATGTCTTTTTCGCAGTCCCTAGACCAGTTCTGAAAATGCGAGCCTAACTTTGCAAAAGTAAAGCTCACATTTGAGAGCAAGTCTTTGCATTTGCGACAGCTGCAGCCTAGCTGCACCTAATAATGCATTGTAACAACCTGACCGGTCGTGTTGAGATTTAGCGTTCCACTCAGTGATTTGAGACTTTGAATAGCTTCATATTATGTGTTATGACTTGCAAGTATAGTTGGTTTCGGTTTTCGAGCAGTTCAGGATTGATTTGAAAAAATGATTCTCGTTTTAGAAGCTTTAAGTTGGAAGAGTTGACCAAGGTTTGACTTTTGGGTAAACGGACATGGAATCGGGTTTTGATTATTCTGATAGGTTCGTATAATGGTTTTGGACTTCTATGTATGTTCGGATTTGGTTTCGGAGGTTCCTAAAAGAATTCGACACTATTTGTTGAAAGTTGACAATTTGAAGAACTTAAGAGTCCATAAGTTTGACCAAGAGTTGACTTTGATGTTACTGGACTCCAATTGATGTTCTGAGACTGTGAATAGGTCTATATAGTTGAATTAAAAGTGTGTGCAAAGTTTGAAAGTAATCTGAAGTGTTTAAGAGTGATTTGGACACTCTTTTGAAAGAAAGAAGATTTAACAACATAAAAAAAATCTATTCGGTTTGAGCCTTGATTCTTTGTTGTGATGTTCCCGTGTGTGTTTTGAGGCTTTGGATCAGTTTGGATGATCTATTTGTACTTGTTGGTATGATTGGAATGGGGTCCCGAGGGGTTCGGGTGTATTTCGAATCGTTGGTTGAGAAACTAGTTACGTTAAAGATTTTAAGTTTGACCATAGCCGATATTGGCTCAAGATGACCTCTTTTCGGTATTTTGAGTGCGCATATATGGTATGTGTAAGGGAGGTTCCGAATGAGTTTTAGGTGCTAAAACAAAGATTTTCATATTGCCTATTTTTTTCTGGTGTAAGTAATTACGAAATGCCATTTATAACCCTGAAATTTTTAGAATGCTTTTAAAACTTCAAAATATCATATCTCCATCATTTTAATGCCAAATTGGGTGATTCAAGAGGCTATCTTGGGTGTAATCTTCCAAATATCATGTTGGGTTTATCAAACGTGAGTTTTAGGATCATCTAGGACCTGATTCGAGCTAGGACAACTGCTGCATTTTTTTTCTTGTTTCGAAATTTAGTTAGTTTTTCTCACAAGGTTTTGGAGGTCGTTTTGGGCGATTTTGTAGGGGATTTTTACTACTTGGATTTGGGTAAGTACTTTTTACTCTGATTTGTTATTATTTCATGATTCCCACCTCGATTTTAGTATTTGATTTATGATTTGAATTGGAGAAATTAGGAATTTGAATAAAAACTTTCTACAACATAAATTGATGGCTTGAAGGTCGATTTGAGGTCGGAATTGAATGATTTTGGTATGGTTGGACTCGTATCGGAATGAATATTCGAAATTTGAGAGGTTTGTCGGGTTCCGAGGTGCAAACCCAGGACTGAGTTTTTGGGTAAACTTTTTTATTTTACTTAAAGATCGAATCTTTATTATCCGAAATTATTTCCTATGGCTTTTATTTATGATATTAAGTTATTTTGACTAGACTCAAGCTGTCTGGAAGTGGATTTGCGCGAGAAGAGCTTATTAGTAGATTGATTTGGGTTTAATTGTACTATTTGAATTGTGTGAAATACGTGTATATAAGGTGAAGAGTGTGTACATGGCTTTATATGAAAACAATTGATCGGTTAAGACTCTCACATAACTTATAGGCATTTAATTGAAGTTGCTATTATTTGTCCTACCTCTCATTGTCAAGTTTATTCTTACATGCCTTAGCTAAAGTTTCTATTACATGTTCTATTTTTCATTTGTCGAGGTTACTCTTATATGCATTTAGTGGTAGTTGTTATTACATGCTATTGCACCCATTGTTGAGTTATTCTCATGCATTTATTTGTAGTTGCTAGTTCGTGCTATCTCTTTCCTTGTCGAGCCTAAGTTATGCATTTGATTTGAAGTTGTTATTTCCTGGAAATACCTTCATTGCTGAGTTATTGAAGTTGCAGTTGTTGAAAGTTATCAACACGGTTGTGGTTGAAATTGTTGGTTGTTGGAATATCTTACTGTCACGACCCTAATTTTCCACCTTAGGATGCCGTGATGGCACATAGTCTCTAAGACTAGGTAAGCCTAACAATTAATAATAGCTTAACAGAATAACCTAACTGAGATACTATAATAAAACCTATAAGCTCATATTAATTCCCAAAATAGAACATCAACAAAATAATTCCCAAAACCGGTAGAACTAAGTTATAAGCGCAGAATATTGTAAAACCTCTACTACAAGATTGTTGATAAAGGAAATAATAATAATGAAAAGAAAACGGAAGGTGACTCCGAGGCCAGCAGACGCCGAGCAAGTATACCTTGAAGTCTCTGGAAGGCAGCTAATCAGTCAATCACTAGCGTCCAGCACTGGCAGACGTACCTGGATCTGCACAAAAGATGTGCAGGAGCGTAGCATCAACACACCATAACAGTACCCACTAAGTATCAAGCCTAGCCTCGGTAGAGTAGTGATGAGGCCAGGTCAAGAAACCTACTAAGACAAGATAAACGAATCAAAATATAATAACGAAAAATAAAGGAAAACGGAGAAGTGAATGATAACAAAGCAGCTTAGTAACATAAACTAATGACAAAATTATAAGCAAAAAGTAAACAAGAAGAAAACACATAATGAGAACCACATATAATCAAGTACGGACAAAACGGGTAAGACAAAGAAGAATAAAAGCAACAAGAACTGTTCAACTAATAAATCCTTTGAATAAGAAATGCACAACAAGAATCACAAACTAGGTACCGCCTCGTACTCACATTTTACAATTTCAATCACAATCTTTTCTTATATCACCGCGTGAGCCTTACATTTAGTTTTGAAAATTATTTTTCCCGAAATAGCTACACGCATTTTAGCTCACTTATCTCACCGCATGGCTTCAAGTAGCTCCCCTACTAGCAACACGCGTATCAAGCCCACCTTATCTCATTACATGCGTATCAACCCCTAGCCTTATACCACAGCATGCGTATCAATATCACAACACAATCACAACTCGCACCACAAGTGCATGCCCATATGCCACAATTTGCCAAAAAGTTATATCAATATTCTCACAACAAATAGCCCATGGCTTAATCACAAGAATCCTAATAATAACAAAATAAAGTAGCATGGTCAAATGGCTCAGACCAGAGAAGAATACATGGAAACTAAATACAGATTGAAGTTACATGGAAGCACAAGGGAGAGCAGGAGCAGGCGGCGTTAGGAAGAGAAATGGTCATTTGGTAATGGCATTTGCAACTCCAATACAATTCTCAACTAACAACTTCTCGAAAGCACAGGCTGCCCTTCAGGGAACATTGTGGTGTTGCCAACAAGGTTTTGCGGGGTTGATCCTAAAACTTGATTCAATGCTAGTAGTTAACATGATTCTTGGAACAACTAATATTCCCTGGAGACTACAAAGGGATATTGGTAAAATTTAGGAGAAAGTCACACAACATGGAATCAAAGTACAACATTGTTACATGGAAGGAAATCATGTGGCAGATTCCTTGGCCAAATATGCAACAACTTTGGATGATGGATGCATGTACTTCCATGAAGCTGACCTCCTTAGTGAAGCTAGAGGCGCAATAAGGATGGATAGAATACAAATCTTCTCTTTCAGAATTAAAACTACTAAACAATCAGGGTGGTACTTTGATCCACCTTAGGATGATGCTCTCACACATGGAGGTATGATGGTGTCGTCTTAAGCTATACAGCCTCCATGCTGCCTTGGGCACAAAGTTATTGTTGCATCATAGAAGTGCCCCAGTGCACACCATCTTTACGGTATCAAGGTTTCTACTTAATGTTCAGGACAGTTTTTGCTACTTCTGTACTAAGTCTTGCGGAGGTTTTGATCTATGTCCCCCTCCTTGTATTTTGTATGATATTAATATACATGTTAGAGGTTGATGCCAAAAAAAATGAACGAGAATTGCTCAACAAGGAAAGATATCTCAACAATTAACAACTTCACCTCAATATGATAACGGCTTTTACAATTTCAACATCAATAACTCAACAAGAAGATATTCCACAAAATAACAACTTCAAGTCAAAGTAATTCAACGATTAAAGAGGTAACAAGATAATAAGGAAGGCAATAACTTCAACTAAAGCATATAAAAGCAAAATAACAAGTAAGAGGTAGAACAAGTGCCAACAACGTCAAATAAAGCATGTAAGAGTAGGTTAACACATGTAAGAGTATTTTAACAATGACAGATACAACATGTTATGACAATTCAATTAAAGGTATGGAAAGAGTCTAAATAACCTAAACCGGTCAAATACCACATATAGCTCGTGTATGCACCCGCCACCTCGCGTACACGTCTTTCACATCACACAAATAGCACGATCAACCCAAATCTTAAGGCGTAATTCACTCACACAAAGTTAGGCAAGATACAACGGGAAATAATATAGCTTTTCCCCTAAAATTCGCCTCCACAAGGCTCAAACCTAACCAAAAATGACTTATTATCATCAAACAATGCAACGGGAAATAATTACAATAAATAAAGTTATGATTTTTACACATTTTTCGAAAAGTCAACAAAAGTTAACTCTGGGCCCGATCAGTCAAAATACGGTGCAAGGGTAGATTCTGACTACCCATAACCCTACGAGTCCATATATGTGATTAATTTTCAAATCTGAGTCCAAATTGACTCTCAAAACTCAAATCTTCATTTTTCAAAACTTTGGCAAAATCCCCCAAATTTCCTCTTTGATTCACATAAATTTGATGTTAAATCTAAGACATAATCATGAAATATAGTTAAAAATTGATTAGAATCATTTGTCCAATATTTGTAGATGAAAAATTCCTTTCCAAATTGTCTCCTACCTATTGTAGGATTCTAAAATGAAAGAATATGATGAAAAATCCCGCCCTTGAGAGCATTCCAGGAGTCACAGTATGTCATTCACAAGACGGGTTAGATATTTTTGATTTCATTTCTAGTAATACTTTTCAATTGACGCCTTTGACTACTGTCTTATTCTGTGTTTGGACCACGAACTACCCCACCCCAAACAGATTACGTTTCTTTACTTTCACTTAGTATGGTGAAGATGCTATTCACAAATACTTACATAAAAATGGTGTAACAGTTGAACTCCAAAAGGAGAAATGAAGAATCCTTAAATGGGATTGCTACAGTTCACAGATACATGAATTCAAAGTAGTAAAAGAGATCCCTCCCATACCCTTTATTCACAAAAGCATTATAAGTATTTTACATGTATAGTGTAAAAAAATTTTACAATGTTAGTGCAATATAACTAGTTATAACAGATTATCACTCTATTTTTTTGAATTACTATATCTGTGTAAGGAACTTAAGCTCTTCACAAAAATCTTGAAAGCAACAAGCACAATTAAGGGTGGAGAGTCTGGAGAGAAGAAATTAGGCATCCCATTTTGATTTGTGAGACCTCTAGCTTTATCATAGATGATTTTGATCATCTTTTACTCAAAGCGGGTGGCCAAGGATTTGCTCCCTATTCCTTTCTTCCTTTTTCTTTTCTTTGGTCATTTCTTTCTTTAGGATATTTATTTTCTTGGCTCTACAAACTCCTACTTTTCTCTTATCAAGAAAATTATATTGCCAAATATCGAATGGTTGTATCTTTAAGGGATAAGCATATCAACAATATTAAAAGTAATATTTGATTTATATATACAGTATAACTTTCAATTGGTGAAGGGTGTTCAACTGACCACCCTTGAGTTTATGTGGCTCCGTCACTACTGGGTGTGCAGTGTGCCTACATGACACTGAGAATTAGATGCGACAATGCACAATGGACAACGGATGTTTTGGATGTTGAGCATGTGGTGCGCTTGTAGCGCCCTATTTACAAGATACTCATTCCCTGCATGATCCTCGGAATCTTGTATTGTTGTGCGGCCTTGGTTTTAAGAGACTTTTTGGGAGGGATTTGACACCTAATTTATGAATATAAGGGCGCTTGCACGCCAATCTTTTCTCTTTTATTAACCCCCATAAATAGGCCTTTGGATATCCTTATATTAATTCTGTTGTTAAGTGGAAGATATAGATAGTTATGCCCTTGTCTTTAATTTCTTAATTCGGTAGTATATCTTTTTCATACCAGAAATAAAATAGTGCAATAGCTCCGTGATCCAGTTGGCCACTTCATTTCTCGATCCCCATGGAAGTGTATATTTCAAGACACTAGTGGGGAGGGGTGGGCTTTATTCGCACATGGCTCGGGGATCTGGTGATGTGATACCTTCATTTCATCTGGGGCTTTTGCTATTAATTAATTACTAGACCTAGCTAACTGGTTGAGTTTCTCCTTGTGAATCTTTAAGGTAGTGGGATATGCTATATGGTGGCACATTTGTATTGACCTCTAGTTTTGTCTCACCCAACGATAGTTGTTTTTCAGAACAACTTGTTTCAATCATGGGCATACGGATATAGACTTGTCACTGTTGAGAAGCAAGGGCAGAGCTAAGTGGCTAGTCTCTCTACCAACCTTCGTCTTTTTCAGTGGCCAAATTGATGCGTTTTAAGGGTTCTTTAGCTTACTACAACCTCTGCGAGATACTTTGTCAGTTAATTTTTATATAACTTTAATTCAATATATAATTTTAAAAAAAAGTACAACTAGTGAAGAGTGGTCAATTAAATATCTTTTGCTGAAAAAATTTATTGTGTATATCGGAAAAATATATGTACTTTATATCTTTAAACTCAAATTAGTTAAAGTCCCTGCTTAGCCACTACTGCTGAAAAGGAACTTCACTTTTTCCCCATTCAATGTAATTATGGAACAGCTTGCTCCGAGCCTTCATATGCTAAAGAGTTTCTATTTCGACCTTCAACTTAAGTTGTTCACTAGCCTCCTTAAAAGAGAAAGAGATTCCATACTTATGACAATTAGTCAGCATATAAAAGAACAGGGCTCAATTATATCCGAGGAATCATAAATAAAAGCAAGAAGGAGCTTCTAGTCGTCAACAAAATAAGACAGCTTCTGTAAATATAGGACTACCTTTTAGCCTAATAGACAATTCTTTATGAGTTTCACTAAAGCGATAAGGGGATTATATTCCTTTAAAAGTCAAAAGCTCATAGGACATATATAGTTCAAGATATATACATGCTTAATGCTTTGAACTTACATCAAATTCATAGAAAAGCGGATGAGATGTTATCTCATCATTTTGGAATCACATTCTCTGAAGCATTTATAATGTGTTTGCAACTAAACTTTAGTTGGGCGAGCGAAATGACAGAAAGAAAAGAGAGAGATCAATTAGTAACATTTTTCTGGAAGTTACAACTTTGTTATCAACACAAGGAAAATATTTTAAATTTTAGAAATATAATTATAAATTGATTGTGATTTTTTTATAAAAATAATTGTCAAACTTGTTAACACTTAAGTGCCTCAGCTTAAAAATGATGACTTCATTTGGAGGTCACGAATATCTAGCATATGCATGTTCATCCTATTAATATACTTCTTTTAGGATTTACTTTTTTCATATAAAAATAAGTAAAATTCACCATATAGTAGTTCATACAATTTCCAATTTTATTTTATTTTATACATTATATCACTACACAAAAACCAAAAACGAAAAGAAATTTGATCACTCGGAGGTCTTACTAAGGTCTATTTTCGTGCTAAAGTCATGCAAACATGAAAAACTAAGTTTACAAAACTCAATTTTTGAAAACTTCAAATCGTCACTATCTTATTGCTCTTGAGAGTATTCCAGGAGTCACAGTATCTCGTTCACAAAAAGGGTTAGACATATTTGATTTGATTTTCTAGTCTTACTTTTCAATTGACGCCTTTTGACTGTTGTCTTCTGTATTTGTGTGGGGTTAAACTAGCCCAAATATACTCTTAATATGGTGTGATATTGTCCGCTTTGGACCAAACTCGCACGGTTTTTCCCAGAAGGCCTCACGCCATTAAGAGATTCCTACACCTTATATGTAGACTCCCAATCTTTTGAGATTACCACGATTCACGGGTCTCCCCCTTGAACTAAGTTTCACGTGACCCATTGGGTCAATTTCGAGATTCACTGTGTGCCATCCACATTCTTTGAGTATTATGGCAACTGAAGTCCATAACTAGCTTCTTCTTGTGTGCGCACCGCCCAATACCATCACTTTGCCATCTCCATATTCATCTGTCAAATCTGGGCTCTGATTCCAGTTGTTGGGCTAAAGTAGCTCAAATACACTCTTAATATGGAGTGATATTGTCCGCTTTGAACCAACCCCGCACAGTTTTTTTCAAAAGATCTCACACCATTAAGAGATCCGTACGCCTTATATGTAAACTCCCATTCTTTTGAGCTACTAATATAGGACTTTATTCGCACGTCCAACAGTTTGAACCACTAACTATATCCCAAACAAATTACGTTTCTTTAGTGTCACAGTAGTATGGTGAAGATGCTACATACATAAAAATGGTTTAACACTAAAACTCCAAAAGGAGAAATGAGGAGTCCTTACTATGGGATTGCTACACTGCACAAATTAAATACATATAGAACTCAAAGTAGTACTTAATTAAGAGAGATCCCTCTCACACCCTTTATTCACAAAAGTATTTTAAAATTTTGCATTTATCGTGTACACAAGTTTTATATTATCGGTACAATTCAATTGGTTATAACAAGTTATCACTCTATTTTTCAAATTATTATATCAAATTCGAATAAACTAAAGCTCTTCAAAAAAATCTTGATAGCAACAAGCACAATTCATGGTGGAGATACTGGAGACATGAAATTGGGGCATCCCATTTTGATTTGTGGGGATGAAAAAAGACAATAATTTAGGCATCTCATTGTGATTTGTGAAGGAAGAAATAGTTGACACCTCCAGCTTTATCGTAGAGGATTTTGATCATCTTCTACTCAAAACAGGTGGTCAAGGATTTGCTCCCTATTCCTTTCTTCCTTTTTCTTTTCTTTCTCCATTTCTTTCTTTAGGATATTTGCTTTCTTATCAAGAGAAATTAAATATATTGCCTTTGTCTCTTCGAGAACAAATTGCTCAGTCTTCTTCCAAGTATATGCTCATAACAAGAAAACAATATCGAATGATTGTATCTTTAATGGATAAGCATATCAGCAATATGGAAAATAACAAAAGAGACAAGGTCAACCATAAGTTGGTGGACTTACACTTTATTATACGTCGGAAAAATAGATGCCCATAACAATAATTTCTTCAATGATAGAGCTCCATGTAGAAGTTACGGGTGTCAAATTGATGTGTTACTATATGAATTCAATTGTGGTCTGCCCAATATTTTATTGGGTCAACATAGGCGAGTCAATTGGCTAAACAATGAGTCACAATTTAAAGCCATTTTTCATTTATTTATTTATTTATTTATAATTTATTTAATTATCAAATCAAACTAACAAATTTTATTTAGTTATTTATATATTTGTCATGACTATAAAACGTAATCGACCAACCACAAAAAAAAAAGAAAAAAAAAAGAAAAATCATTCTTGATAAGTTTACTAAAGGGTCCATGGGCTGCATAAGTTGCTTAAACTAGCCCAAGCTTTTAGATTAGCTAAATAGGTTAAATTGCCTACCAACAGTGGCAGAGTTAAAAATTTATACAAGAAAATAAAAAAATAAAATGTCAAATATGAAATTTCGACCAGTGATTCAAAGCATTTTGAGCCCCCTCTTTTACTTGACTAGACTTTTTCCTTATCAAAAACATTCAACAACGTATATGTATAACAAGGGGGAAAAAGTTATCCTATTTGCGCCGTCTAATTTTGCAGTTGAATCTCCTTCCTTCACTTAGCTCCACCGCTGTATGCCAATGAATATATGCACAACCTAACACACCTAAGTTTAATTAGATTAAATATGATATATTTTCATTGACTAAATTTGACACTCCTAATATACATTTGAAGTTTTAATGTTCTTATCATGATTATTAATTGGGATAATTTCTGCTTTATTAGACAGCAAAGCATGCATACGTAGTGCCTTTTAGAGTTGGGGAGATAAAAACTGGTGGTGTCATGTGTGACTTGCCTTCATAGGGTTAGGAGCTTATCCCAAGTGGAGCCTCATTTCACATATTTAAGTCGTAGGGCAACAAATATACTAAGTGTTGATAATGACAACAACAAAAGTATCATCAACAATTTGAGGCTCTCATAAGTCTAATATCTTCTTACTTTTTGGTATAAGCTCTTTTGTATATTATTACCATCTCAAATCTATTTTATGACGTAACTTCTATTTAAAAATAAAAACAACTCTTTTCTAGTAGTATATAAATTTTTTTTTCGGTTATAGCATTGTATTCTAATATTGTTAACTTATAAAAATAATTTGTTTGATTTCCCATTCAGAATTCGGTATTATTTGACCAAAAATATAGATTTTGATTCAACTAATTAAATTTATACAAATGAGGGTTAATCTTAGCTAACGATAATATCCCAAAGATGGAGCTCTCAAAATTGCATTGAATACTACGTACATGTATTTTAAATAATGGCGGCGGCGAACAATCATTGTTCTAGGAATCAAAAGCAATAATATAGCATTCAATATCAATAAATGGTAATAAATGGCATTTAAATAAATAGAATGAACGAGTCACCCAAGAAAGTAATGAATCAGTGAATGTTCTTTCTGACAGTGATGAGTGATGGATAAACCTTTGAATATCTGAGTTATTCTCGGATATAGTGAAAAAGTGTAGACAAGAATCTTAGTAAAAAGGTGATGTTTGTAAACTTGTAATGAAATTCGATTCTCTCTCTCTAAAGTCAATATGTATTTTTACAAGTGAATATCATATGTCCCATATCATTGTGTCTTTTCTATTTATACGGAACATGTTGACGAGCGCAAAATACACATTTAAATTCTACTCGCTAATAAAATATAGTATAGTATAATATCGTATCCACAAGGATTGGATTTAAACAGTATTCTTGTAGTCTCTAGAATGGTTAGTTGCTAACCAAGATGATCAACAGTTGAGATTTATAAGATGTCTAGCTAAAATTTACTAAGAACCTAAAGCTATTTTGACTAATGACAATCGAAACCAGGAATAAGCGAAGAAGGTTATCAATGGGGGAAGATAGGGTTTTGATAGGATAGGTGCAAGATAATTATTCGGGATCTATCTCTAGAAAATTCACTTCTAATGCTCAAGTGAGTTTCTCGAATTCACTCAATTATTCGTTCAAACGTTCAGCAAAAACTCATCTCTCGATTAAGTCTTAGCCTCACAAGATGAACCAATTTAAGCACGTGAAGATATGCAAGAAGGCGTAATGGATTGGTCTTTAGGAAAATCTCTTTCGATTATTCTCCTAGCTAGGTTTAATCAATGATTCAACTAGCCTCTTTATATTACTTAGAAAAATCTATGAACTAAACCAACAATATAATGCAAAGATATCACAAGTTATGCCTCTCTCGATCACATGAACAAGTGACCATAGATGCAACAATTAAATCATCCAAAACAATTCAATACATAAACTAGAGTTATAATCTACAAACAATCATCAATACACCAAATCCATCAAACCATAAAGAGAACTACTCCATAGACATGGAGAAATTCATCACAAATAAAATTAAAAGATAGGAAAACATAAATTCAATCCAAACTCGAGTCTTGAGTGAGGAAGGAATGATGAATTCCTTGTGCTTGACGTCCAGACTCGGTCCTCGACTCCCGAACACGATCCTGGCTTAATCCTTTGGTCTTTTACTCAGACTTCAAAGCTCCAAATAGCTCGAATTAGCTCTACAACATCTACATAGCTCGGAATCACTCCTACAAGGTATAAACACATAATAAGTACAAAACACCACCAATTAAAGCTCAAACACAAATAAAGTGCTGTGAATTAGAGTGCAATAAGCGACTAAACACGTAATTATAACCTACCATCAACACCCCACACTTAAACCATTGCTCGTCCTCGAGCAATCAAACTCCACTTCATATAGACACAACCTTTTTCAACAACTCTAATAACTCATCATACCAAGAATATTTAAAACAGATTAAGCACAATATCGTAACATCCTCGCCTCAAGATTGAACTCAAAAGCACCATGCATTTTTCACAACCCGCTCACTTACTCTAACACAGAGGTCAACGACATTACCTTTCCTTCGTGAATCAAGTACCCTCACACAACAATAGAGAGTAAGTCCACACACAATAAAATTCAAGAACAATTAGGAACTCAAGATAGAAAGATCACTCACTCTCAGAAGTAACATTCATATGCCACAAAAGACGTACCATAGGCTTGCCCGTAGTGTAGTACTCTACTAATTGAGCTCATTCAGTCGAGGATCAAGTAGAACTTTAATTGGTTGTAATGTAGGCTGCAGGATGGGTAGGATACTTTTGGATATAAGAGTGACTACACCTCCCTATGCACTTTAATACATACAATTAACTATTCAAAACACCACACTTATGTAAAACCATAACTCCACCTTCACATCAATATACATAACTCCCTACTTAAGGACAAATACATCAAGAGTCACTATCAATGAATATTTTTCACAATCATACACTTATTTTGTTTTTCCTTTCTTTTTCAATTCAACTGGCTCTTACTGTTTCAAAACAATGCACATTTCTCCTTAGTTCAATAGTTCCACTTAAAAGCCAAACCAACCACCCCACACTTCAACTTTTACAAAGTTCATAACAAATTTAAGTACTCACAAGAGGTACAAGGTTCAAATAGATGGTCAATTGAAACAAATGGGTAGGGCTTGTAATGTGGTTGCCAAAGAAATAGGATTACAGGTTCAAAAGGGGTAACTATGATACATAACAATTAGGTGGGTAAAAGCATATATCTGGCTCAACAAAGAAATATCTATATCACTTCCAAAACTGAATAAAACTACTATTTCGCTTTGCAAACACTCAGGGCAAGTTCTAGACATCAAATGCAATGCACAGAATACATAAGACCTCACACACACATGGCACATAACTCACTCAGGATCGGACTATCAAGACACTCTAGTCAAAGCAGTTAAGCAAAGTTAAGATCATACACTTTAAGGTACTTATACAAGAGTCAAAAACTGAGTCTAAGCGTCACAACTAAAGCACTTACTCTTCTCAAGGAATAATAGAGTTAAGAGATATTGCCTTCAATTCAAATCACAGCACAAGGTTTCCTACTCCTAAAAAATAAAAACTACTACTAACTAAACCCGGTTCAAACAAAACCCTTGAAAAAGAACCGCGGCACAAAGAAAAACCAAGGGAGAATTATTACACTACCTACAAACAAAAATCTTTTTGTCTTTTTTCTTTCGACTTTAATCCCTCAAGAAACTTGTCGATGATATCCATTGTCGGGAAAAATCAAAAAATTTAAAAAAGAATTTCTATCTCCAACTACTATAATTAACAACAAAAAAAAGAAAAAAACCTAATATACATAAATACATTCCCCACCCCACACTTTAAGTTGTGGTATGTCCCCATGGCACACAATTAAAAAGCATAAAGTAAAGGAAACTTCCCTGAACATCTAGTCAGGGTTTGAGTCGAAGTCGGGCTTCATTCCTCGCACCCGAACTAATGCACACATCCATGCAGACAACTTCTTCTCAGCCATCTTATGGTACACCCCACACTTATCTTTCTTGCTCACTGCAGCCTTCTCTTTCGGGCCATTCCCTTTCCACTCGACACTTGCAGCTAGTTTGTCCTTTTGTGTCCTCTTTGCTACATGCATCTCAAAAGTCACAGTCTCTTCACCCACTCTAAGCGTGAGTTTTCTCTCGTTTATATCTAATATTACTCTACCCGTTGCTAAGAATGGTCTTCCTAGGATAAGGGGGGACTCTCTGTTTTCCTCCATATTCACCACTATAAAATCCATAGGAAATACGAACTTATCCACCCGAACTAACACATCTTCCACTATTCCCTTGGGTATTATAGTCGTTTGGTCTGCCAGCTGCAAAGATATGGGTGCAGACCTTATCTCTCCAATCTCCTTCTCTAGTTTCCTGTAAATAGATAGAGGCATTAAATTAATTGAGGTACCAGAATCACATAAAGATTTATCCAAATTAATAGTTCCTAAAGTGCAAGGTATAGTAAAACTCCCTGGATCTCCAAACTTTTGTGGGATTTTATTTTGCAATATCGCAATACAATGCTCTGTGAGCTTGACCACTGAGGTCTCCTCTACTTTCCTCTTCTTTGTCAAAATCTCCTTCAAGAATTTGGCATAAGAAGGCATTTGTGGGAGCACTTTTGTGAATGCTAAGTTTACATGAACCTGTTTCAGCATATCTAGAAATCTCTCAAACTGCTTGTCCAGCTTTTCTCTATATAGCTTTTGGGGGAAAGGTAACGTACGCATATGCTTGCTCTCCTCATGTTCCTTCCTTCTCGATTTTTCTTCCTTCTTCTTTTTCTCAACTTTCATCGGGCCTTTCTTCTTTTTGTCATCGTCACTTTTCAGCTGCTCCCCACTTCCTTTTTCAAGTATCGCATATTTTTGGATCGGTGTGGGGTCTTTCAACACTTGCCCACTTCTCAAGGTTACAACATTCACTGTTTCTTTGGGATTTCTTTCAGTATTAGCAGGGAGAGTGCCTGGAATCCTCTCATGTTAATATTGTTGCAATTTATCCCACTTGCTTCTCTAAATTTTGAATTGTTGCCCCTTATACTTCAAATCTTTCATCAGTTTTCATAATGAAGGCCTTCATAAGAGCTTCTAGACCAGGCTGATTGGGTTGTTGAAGCTGAAAACGCTGCCTTGGCTGAATCTTAAAACCGGAGCTCCTTGTCCCTGAAATATGGGGGGTTTTTTTTTGCCATGCATTAGCGGTGGCCCCAGGTGAACTCCATAAAACACCGGGGTGCTTCTGACCCATTGCATTAAAATTATAATTTCCCACAGCATTCACTTCCTCAGTTGAGGCTTGTCACTAATGAGTAGGGTGTCCTCTTCCACATATACCACAGGCTGCATGAGGCTCACTTTGTATCGAGGCTAAGGTCAGCTTCCTTATTTCTTTAGCCATAGCATCAAACTGTACCTACACAGATGTATTAACATCAACTTGGTGAACACCACTTGATCTTCTTCTTTCACCACTCTCGGAGGGCCACTGATTTGCATCTTCAGACAACTCATCAAGAATTGTAACTATCTCCTATGGAGTTTTCTTCATCAATGAGCATCCAGCTGCATTGCTCAATATTCTACGTGAGGCCATTGTCAATCTATCCCAAAAGTCCTGGAGTTGCATCCAGAGTTCAATTCCACTATGTTGACACTTTCTAACTATCTCCTTAAATTTCTCCCATGCTTCAACAACAGTCTCGGTCTCTTTCTGGCAAAAGTTATGGATTTCTCTTCTAAACTTGCCCGTCTTAGCTGAGGAGAAATATTTATAAAGGAATTTTCTGGTCATCTCCTCCCATGTTCTAATCGATCCCTTGGGCAAACTTCGTAGCCACTGCTTTGTATCATCTTTGAGTGTGAAGGGGAGTGCCCTTAAATACACTGCATCTTGTGACACACCATTGTATTGAAAGGTGTTTATAATCTCCTGAAAGTCCATTAGATATGTATTTGGATCTTCGTTCATCTTTCCTCTGAAGACACAGTAATTTTGAAGGGTTTGAAGCAACCTTGCTTCAATTTGAAATTGTTAGCTTGAATTGGAGGTGGTCTAACACTCGATAAGCCTTGATTGTAGATCAGTCTAGCATAATTGCCCAGTGATCTCCCAGGCATGGAAGCTATATTTCCGAACTAGTCTGCAACCAAAGGTTGATTTTGAGTAATTCTCTGACCCCTCTCTTCTTCATAGATAATATGTTCCTCTCTAATAGCTGCTTCCTCAGCATCCTGTGCAGCTTTTTTCTCATTGTTGGGCTATCTCTCTTGCAGCCAAATCTACATTATCATCACTATTTCCAGCCATGAGTTCTTTGAATGAGGATTGCCCAACCTTTCTTAACATCTCGGTGAGATTTCTTTCCTTCCTCAGCTGCCGCAGTCATTTTTTTATCTTGGGCTCGTATGGTAGCACTTATTTCGCAGAAGCTGGAGTCCTGCAGCAATCTAATCCTGTAACCTACGCACAATCAACATCACTAACCGTAAAAAGGAACAAATAAAATAAAATCAAAAGAAAAAAATCCTGAATTAGCACTACAAACTATTTCAAACACCATTGATTGTCAATCCCCAGCAACGGCGCCAAAATTTTACAAGCACAAAACACACACTTAAATTCTGCTCTCTAATAAAATATAGTATAGTATAATATCGTATCCACTAGGATTGGATTTAAATAGTATTCTCGCAGTTTCTATCTTGGTTGCTATCCAAGATGATCAACACTTGAGATTTATAAGAAATCTAGCTAAAGTTTACTAAGAACCTAAAGCTATTGACTAATGACAATCGAAACAAGGAAGAAGCAAAGAAGGCTATCAATGGGGGAAAATAGGGTTTTGATAGGTGCAAGATAATTATTCCGGATCTATCTCTTGATAATTCACTTCTAATGTTCAAGTGAGTCTCTCGAATTCACTCAATTATTCATTCAAACGTTCAGCAAAAACTCCTCTCTTGATTAAGTCTTAACCTCACAAGATGAACCAATTTAAGCACGTGATGATATGCAAGAATGCGTAATGGATTGTCTTTAGGAAAACTTCTTTCGATTATTCTCCTAACTAGGTTTAATCAATAATTCAACTAGCCTCTTTCAATTACTTAGAAAAATCTATAAACTCAACCAACAATATAATGCAAAGATATCACAAGTTATGCCTCTCTTGATTACATGAACAAATGACTATAGATGCAACAATTAAATCATCCAAAATGATTTAATACATAAAACTAGAGTTATAATCCACAAACAATCATCAATACACCAAATACATCAAACCCTAAAGAGAACTACTCCATAGACATGGAGAAATTCATCACAAATAAATTAAAAGATAGGAAAACATAAATTCAATCCAAACTCGGGTCTTGAGTGAGGACGGAATGATAAAATCCTTGTGCTTGTGTTCTTCCAACTCCTCCTTAGCTCTTTCAGTCCAAAGTATGTCAAAAGTCCAGAAAATAATATTTTTTTATGTATTTATACCAAGTAGGGTAGGGCCCAGACCGAACCACCTTCTCCTAGCCAAAATAGGACATTGGCTCTGTAAAAATTGCACAGGCGCGCCGTGTGGGACGACGCGCTATATGGAGCATTAGTGGGGAAATCCAGAGAGCTAAACAATTACAGACAGCAGGATTTGGGCAGCCGCAGCACACCACGCACTTCCCTACGCGCTGCGTTTGTGGAGTTCTCTCAAAGTAGGGATTTTGCTTGATTTTTGACGTCCAGAGTCGATCCTCGACCCCGAACACAATCTCGGCTTAATCCCTTGGGCTTTTACTCAGACTTGAAAGCTCCAAATAGCACGAATTAGCTCTGCAACATTTACATAGCTCGGAATCGCTCCTACAAGGGATAAACACACAATAAGTATAAAACACTACCAATTAAAGCTCAAATATAAATAAAGTGCAGTGAATTAGAGTGCAATAAGTGACTAAACATGTAGATATCCTATCATCACATGTTCCTAAAAAAATCTAATAGTACCAGTGTAGAGAATATCCACTAGAATATTCTCTTTAATGTCCTATCTTGAAACTAACTGTTATAACTCTATCAAGAGTGCTCGACCTCGTCCTTGATCCTTGTTGACTCCTCGACTTCAGCCCTTGTTAACTCTTTGACCACAGACTTCGCTGCTCCTTAGGTCATTTCGACAAACGACAACCTGGGAACGTTTCCCCCAGTATTACCTTGGCTTAAATATCCTAAAGATAGATTTTGACCCATACAGTTAGTCCCTCCGCTTATTGAGGCTAGCTTCATGGGCGGGTTTGATGAGCTGATCATGTTGTTTGTGGTCGAGCTAATTGAGTGAGCTACGCAGGTCGTGGTGGTTGTGGCGAACAGGCAACGTGTGCCGCACATTTCGAATGCTTCGACTTTCCCAGGTGATTTGCTGGAGTTATGTTGTCCATGAGTTAGGATGGCGTCATGATGTCAGTGTCATTATGATGCATATTCCCGACGCGTTGCTTTGTTTCACGTGTGATCCCTGATTAGACCTGCCTCTTCGGTTCCGGTGCCAATAATGATGAGACATTTTTTATTTCGGTACCATGACCTTTATAAATAGAGGCATTTGGACACGATTTTGAAGTTTAAATTTTTTGCTGCTTTGAAATCCCATAACTTTCTCTTGCTTTCTTCTCCTCCGAACTTCTTTTTTTTGTCTCAGTAATTACATTGTTCTTTACAGCCCCTTGTCTGATACTTTTCTTCCTAATATCGAATCATGTCTAACATGCCTTCTGAATCTGGTGAGGGAAATCGTGCTTCTCCCTCGGCAGTGGTGTTTCCCGTCGCTGGAGGAGATAATCTCGCGTAATCCCGATTTCAGGTCCGATCTTACAAAAGTACCGGATACTGCACCTGGGAATTTAAAATCACTGATGATGCCTAAAGAATTGGCGGAGCTCAAGGCCAAATGTGGCCTTCCCAACCATGCTGAGCTAATCCCTGCCGAAGGGGGCGTAGTATAGGTACATTACCCTGGGTATTGCGCCCTCTATGCCTATCCTGTCCTCATCAGCTATTCTCTCACTCTCCTCCCGCTAGTGGAGGAATTTTGTCGCTACTACGGTGTTTGCCTAGCTCAGCTTGCACATTACGTCTATAAGGTGATTAAGATACTGACCAAATTCACCGAGCTAGCCGAGGTCGACCTGACGCCTCGGCACTTGATACACTTATTCGCCCCTGGCTTTTATAGGGGGACGAAGCTAAACCTTCACCACCGAGGAGGAAAGTGCTTCGACGTGAAGATGGACGACAAATCTAACCGTTAGTTCTAGATTAACTTCTTCTTTGTCAGGACCGAGGACGTTGTGGCCAACGTCAACGGCTTTCCCGAAGCTTGGAACTACACTCGTGAGTGCAATGTTTCCTTCTTCTTTTACTTTTGATTCTGAACTTTGATTGATGATGATGATTTTCTTTGTTTTCCCTTTTTTAGCCAACAATCATCCTCCTTCTCTGGCCCCTCGTAATTCTGACTAGGTCGAGCAACTCCTCCCTCACATCATAGGGATCCATGATTGGCCAAGTTTTTTCAAGAAATTCATACATGTTCTCCCTTCAACCGGTAAATTCCTTTTTTTTATTGTGACCACTTTGTCTCCTATTATATGCAGTCTCATTTTGATGACTTAGTACTGTCTTTTTCTCAGGCAGGGGTTCTCGAAGGAGCCTGGCACCAATGCCTTCATTTCGTAAAGCGGCTGCTACCTCCTCGACTTCTGCTCCTGTTAGGGCCACTACATCTTCCGCTCTGATCTCAACCTCGGCTACCATGATTCGGGAGCTTGTCTCCATTCCTACTGCGGCTCCTTCACCCAACTTTATTCGCTTATTGATGAGGATGACCTCTCTCCTGAAGACAGTGGTTTGATGCCTAGTAAGAGGAGGGTTGTGAACGTCGGGGGAGAGAGGCCAGCAGCCGTCAATGTAGGAGAATATTGTCTTGTCCTTCGGGAAACGGCCACAGTTCATATCGGGGAAAGCCCAGAGGCAAGTCCCGAGGCCCTTTGGTTGGAGGACACGAACATGCGTCTTATGGGGAACGCGGTCGAAGGTGTGGTGAGTGATGAGGGCCCTATTATTTCGAGGCGCATCTTTGACTAATGATAGAGGTAAGGTTGTCGTTGAGAAGGATGTTGGATCTAACTTTGACATAGATGTAGATGAGCTGAGGATGATTGACGAGGGATGACTCAGCTTGAAGTGAACCCAGATGAAGTTCTGACCATCTATCAGAGAAAAAAGAACGAACGGATCTTGTAGGATTCCCAAGAAATTCTTCGATTTCTTCCGGAAATAGATGATTAATCATCTGCTTCTCACGTTCCGTGAATAGCCTGAGGTTGGAAGGGGGTTCAAGGACTATTGATCCCGATGGATTGTAATCTTCATGTGAACACCGAGGAGATAATTCCTTCCCTTGTCCCTTTTTTTTTCTGAAATCGAGGGTACGACCCTCAAGACTATAGATGACCGCACCTTGTCGAATAACATTATTGGTCTCGCCCTTCGGCTATATGTGTTGTTTTCCTTAGGTTTTGTTCTATTGTAGGCCCTAACTCCGGTCATTTATTTTATAGACGGTCATCCTGGAGATCGAAAGTGATCGTAGGGAGTAGAGACATAAAGATGTCTATGTGAAGCTGAAGGACAAGTACTTCATATGCCTTGAAAAGTACAGTGAGCTTCGGTGCCGGCTACGCGAGAATGGTGATATGTGGGTCCTGAGAGAGGACTAGAAGAAGAGGGACGAAGAGCTGATGCGAGTCATGGAGAAGTGCAGCATCCTTGGAGGGACGTTGAGGAGCAAAGAGGAGCATCTCGAGCTCAGCAGGGGCGTAGAGGCCCAGTGTATTGACCACCAAGCCCAAGTGGTCCTCTTGCGGGGTCAGCAAGGAGTGTCAATTTAGGGTGGAGGCTCTTAGTGGTAAGGTCCCCGAGCAGCAAAAGGAGTTAGAGAAGGCGGAGTCCGCTCGGTCAAAAGCTCTAAAAAAGGCGGAATCCCTTGAAGTGGCGATTCAAACTCTCTGTTCCGAGCGAGAGAATGATTTGACAACGGCAAGGCTCAAAGAAGAGCGGATCGATGAAAGGATTGGGGAGTTGGAGAAAGAGACATCTGATATTTATGATTGAGTTACTGCTCTGGAGGCCGAGAAGGACAAACTACTTGATCGGCCCTCTTCATCTGCGACATCCGACTTTTCCAACATTCCTTGTGATTTGTACGAGGAGTGGATTCACGCTGAAGCCCGGCTGAATGTGCTTTGCGAGTTGCATGTAGCGGGCTCCGTTTCTGCTACAGACTTTAAGGGTGCTTGTGCTAAAGCTTCCAAGGCTCGAATTGCGTGTGGTTATGACTTGGCTACTCCTCGTCCTGGTGAAGAAAATGAAGGCGATGAGGATGTTGTAGATTGCCTCGAGGCCGAGGCCTGGTATGATTCTGTATACCCTCCGGTCGAGTATGGTGAGAGCACTGGGGGACGAGATAGTGAGGTTGTTGGTAGTCAGGGTGGCGATGTCATTGAAGATCGAGCTGGCGAGGGCGTTAAAGGTCGTAATGGCGATGACCAATAGTTTTCTTTTTTAATTTTTGTATATTTTTGCCGGAGTCTTCATGAGCCTTTGTAAATAGTTTAAGTATGAAATATCAAAATTATTCTTTGCATCTTTTTCCCCTCCTGAGGTTTATTTTTCTTTACTTTTATTTTTGTTTCTATTGTTTTCTTTTTAGCTGGATGTGGCCTTGGAGCCGAATAGTCATAGGTCGTGTGTGTTTCTTTGTTGAAAGGTGGACGAGTGCCGGTAGGTGTTTGTTCGAACGGGGTTGAACATCTTTAGTTAGATTTGTGGCTGAGGGCCATTAGGTGTTGGTTCGAGCCTATTCGAACAAAACAATTTGCTAAATCGTGGCCGAGGGCTGGTAGGTGTTGTTCGAGCGAGGTCGAACGTAACCTTTTGTTAAATTCTAGCCGAGGGCCGGTAGGTGTTGATCGAGCGGTAGGTGTTGTTCGAGCGAGGTCGAACATAACCTTTTGTTATATCGCGGTCGAGGGTCGTTAGGCGTTGTTTGAGCGAGGTCGAGCGTAACCTTTATATGAAAAAGGTGTTTTGATAAACGTAAGTGTCTTATTGCTTTGACATTGTTGCTTTGGTTACATACTTGGAGAAAATTAGAGAATTTTGGGTGTTGGCTGGTATTCCAGTCTCAGTCCCAATCTATCTAGTCCCTTTATTATTTGACTTGGAGAGTATAGAGAAGTCAAGCAATGAGAGTGTTGAGAAGTCGAGCAATGAAAAAGTAACAAAGGTCCTACCCTCGCATACTTTGGCCCGTAGTGTTCCCTTTGCCACCTCGGTAAAAACCTCTTTAAGAAAACCCGAATAGGGTAAAACTCAAGTAAGGGAAAAAGAGTACGACTTAGGGGACACTTTTTCTCTCAGAAGCTGAAGCATTTGAGGTGGCTAATGTTCCAGTTATTTGGTAGTTGCTTTCCTTCCATTGTCTTTAGTTGGAATGCACCATTGTTTGCTTTAGCTGTGATTTTGTACGGATCGTCCCAGTTTGTTCCCAGTTTGCCTTCCCTGGGGTCTTTGCTCGCTTGAGTTTTGGCTTTCAGTATGTAGTCCCAGACTTTAAGTGGTCGGACCTTTGCTTTCTTGTTATAATAGCATTCTGCTTGTTGTTTTTGGGCGACCATTCTTATGTACGCCATATCTCTTCGTTCATCGATTTCGTCGAGTTCCTGCTTTCTGCTCTCATCGTTACTTGTGCCGCTTTCGTGGGAGTACTTTAGGCTGTGTTCTCCGACCTCGACCGGTATTACTGCCTCAATCCCATAGACCAAAGAGTAAGGCGTCTCTCATGTGCTCGTCTTCGGAGTTGTTCGGTAAGCCCATAATACTTCTAGTAGTATTTCCGGCCACAGTCCCTTGACGTCTTAGAGCTTTTTCTTCATGATGTTTAGTATGGACTTATTGGAGGATTCTGCTTGCTTGTTACCCACTGAGTGATATGGGGTTGAGAGTATCCTCTTGATATGCCATTTCTTAAAGAACTCAGCAGTTTTCTTTCCTGTGAACTGGGGTCCGTTTCTACAGCTAATTTCCTTGGGTAGGCCGAATCGGCAGATGATGTTTCTCCATATAAAGGTGATTACCTCATGTTCCCATATTTGGGAAAATGCTCCTGCTTCCACCCAATTAGAGAAATAGTAAGTTAAAACCAAAAGGAATCGTACATTACCTCGCCCTACTGGGAGTAGGCTCACGATGTCTATAGCCACGGGAGGTGACCGAGTGGAGGTGTTCTCCTGCTTGATGAATCATTAGGGCGTACTTTTGGCATTGTTCGCATTTCGTCACGAAGTTTGCTCATCGTTTTTCATGGTGGGCCAATAGTATCTCGCCCGTATAAAGCATCTCACTAGTGCTCTATTGCTAGAGTGAGCATTGCAATGGCCTTCATGGACTTCTTCGAGGACGCGCTGGGCTTGGTTCTGGACCAAACATTTCGCTAGGGGGCCTCCATAAGTTCTCTTGTATAGGTCGCCATGAAAGAGACTGTATCTGGCCGCCTACATTCTTAGTTTCTTGGCTTCTTTTTTGTCGCCCGGGAGTGTGCCGTCCTGCAAATATGTGATAATACGATTGCGCCAGTCCCAACTTAAGTTTATGATTTTTACCTCAATTTGGTCTAGTGACGAGTTGAGGAGATGGACTATGCTTTTATCTTCGATTGTGATGCTTTTGGTAGTTATGGCCAGTCTGACGAGGCCATCTGCTTCGGCATTCTATGCTCAAGGGATCTGATAGAGCTGACATTCGTCGAACTTAGGCAGTAGTTTGCAAATTTCGGTCTGGTATTTTTGCAATCTTTGTTCCTTGATTCGGTAAGTCCTTGTGACTTGGTTGACTATGAGTTGGGAGTCACAGCGGAGTTTCAACCGTTTCGCCCCATACTTGAGTGCTAGCCTGAACCCTGCAATTACAGCCTCATACTCGGCCTCATTGTTATCATATCTAGTCACCTTATGGAATGGCGAATTACTTCTCTTGTATGGATGCGCCATCAATGTAAAGGACCCAGAGGTCTTGTGTTTGGAAGGAAGCTTGGACGGCTTCCCTCTCGACTTCAGGAAATATTTTTGTGCTGAAGTCGACGACAAAGTCAGCGAGCACTTGTGATTTTATCGTCGTTCGAGGCTGGTATGTGATATCGTGCTCAGTTAGCTCGATTTCCCATTTGGCCAGCCTCCCCGATAGCTCGGGTTTATGCAAATGCTTCTTAGGGGAAAGGTCGTGACGACCAAGATGGGGTGGCACTGGAAATAGGGTCTAAGCTTTCGTGAAGCTATGACCAAGGCCAGAGCCAATTTTTTGATGTGCGGGTACCTTGTCTCAACATCGACGAGTGTTTTGCTAATTTAATATTGGGAGATTGTGTACCTTTATTCTCGCGGATCAAGACTGCATTCACCGCTACCTCAGAGACGGCTAGATAGACGAGGAGTTGCTCCCCTTGTTCGAGTTTTGAAAGCAGAGGCTGTGATGATAGGTATGGCTTCAGTTGCGGCAGAGCCTGGATGCACTCGGGAGTCCATTCAAGGTCGTTGTCCTTCTTGAGTACGCTAAAAAATTTATGGCATTTATCTGACGATTGCGAGATGAACTTTGATAAGGCGGCGATTCAACCAATCAACCTTTGGAATTGCTTTTTGGTGGTTAAGAGTTTCGGTATCCCATCGATAGCTTTGATTTGGTCTGGGTTGACCTCGATCCCTCGCTGCCACACCAGAAAACCCAAGAATTTTTTCGAGGCTATACCAAATGCGTATTTCTCCGCGTTCAACTTCATTTCGTACTCTAAGTATGTCGAAAGTTTCTTTCAAATGATCGATGTGATCCTCTGCATTTTCGGACTTGACCAACTCATCATCTATATATGCCTCCATGGTCTTACCGAGCTGGTCTTTGAACATCTTTGTTACCAATCTTTGATAAGTAGCCCCTGCGTTTTTCAGCCCAAACGACATGACCCTATAGCGATACGTTCCTTAGTGGGTGATGAACGTGATCTTCTCCTGATCTTCTTCCTCCATAAGAATTTGGTTATATCCTAAGTAAGCGTCCAAGAAACTCAATAGTTCGTGTCCATCTGTTGTGTCGATGAGTTGGTCGATATGGGATAATGGGAACGAATCCTTCGGACATGCTTTGTTCAAGTTTGTGAAATCCATGCACATCCGCCATTTGCCATTTTTCTTTTTGACCATCACTACGTTGGCGATCCACTTGGGGTACTTCGACTCCCTTATAGAGTCGTTCTCTAACAGTTTTATCACCTCTTCGCGAAATACATCGTTGATGGCGGAGTTGAACTTACGCCTGGCCTGTCTTACTGGGGGGTGGAATGGGTCGACGTTTAATTTGTGTGTAGCGATTTCCTTTAGGATGCCCGACATATCTGCATGGCTGAAAGCAAATAAATCTGCATTAGCGATTAAGAATTGACTAAATTTACCTGGTTCCTGGAGTTTGCAGCCGATATAGGCCTTCTTGTTATGGTCATTAGGATCCAATTGAACGGGGTCGAGGTCTTCTATGGTCGAACCTGCAGCCTCAACCGTGTCGGGATCCATGATGACGTCCCCGGTCTCTTCTTGTGCCAACCTCGACCCTGTTAATCGCTATGCCTCTTTTTGCTTGTCTTTTTTCTGTTGGGTCGTGTTTTCTAAGGCAATGCGGTAGAAATCCCATGATCTGCGTTGTTCTCCGTGTATGCTGAATATTTCCCATGGCGTTGGGAATTTAATTACTTGGTATAGGATGGAGGGGATGGCTCTTATGGGATGTACCCATGGCTGTCCCACGATGGCATTGTACGTGATGGCATGGTCTATGATATGGAATGTCATCTCCAGATTCATGCCACTGGCCAAGAAGGGGAGTGTAATTTCCTCGGATATTCGCTCAACTGCATTATTAAAACCGGTTAGCGTGATGCAGCGCGGACACTATCTTATCCTCGAGTCTCATTTGGGTAAGGACTCGGGGATGGATAATGCATGCTCCACTTCCATCGTCCACCATGATACGTTTGACATTGGTATCTAAAATGCGTAAAGTAATAACGAGGGCATCATTATGAGGAAAATTCAAACTGTTGGCATCCGACTCATCGAAGATGATACTTTCTTCGAAAACGTCGTGTAGTTCGTGCGTGATGGACCGTTTGAGCTTGTGAGTACTGGTGAACTTTACGTTGTTGATAGAGGCATCATCACCACTGTCGATAATCATGTTGATAATATGGGCTGGCGATGGCGGCTTTGGCTGGCCTTGATGTTCATGTCCTCTAGCGAAGTTGGTTCTCCCCTTATCACTTAACAGTTCTTTGAGGTGCCATTGTCGCAACATGTTTACGACTTCTTGTCTGAGGGCGATGCAATCTTCTGTTTTGTGCCCAGGTTCCTGGTGGAACTCACAGAGAGCGTCGGATTTTCTGGTGTTCGAATCTGATCTCATCTTTGGCGGCCACTTCACCTTTGTTCTGAGTTTCTCAAGAGCGTAGACTATTTCTGTAGGCGACACACAATTGTGAGCACACAATAAAGGGAGCATACCTCTTTCATTCCGGTGAGTCCCTGTCCTTGGCCTGTATGGGCCTTCTTCATAGCAGGGGGAAGGGTTAGCGGCCGCCTGGCATATGGTTGATGCCTCTCCCTATTGGGTCGCGGAACCGGGTGATCCCTCATGATGTTGTCTCTTCGTTCTTTTCTGGATTTGATTTGCACCAATGTAGCCGATGAGTTGGTCCGTTGAGGTCGTCCTCATCTGCTCGGACCTCGGCAGGATAAGCATTATGGATTTCGTCCCAAGTGGTTGGAGGATATTTCATTAATCAGCTCAAAAGGTTGCTCTTGAACCATCTCTGCTCAGCCCGTTCTGGAAAGCGGCGACCGCCATACCTTCGGATACATTCAGCAGAGTCATCCTTACTCTGTTGAATCGGGCGAGGAAGTCCCTAAGTCCCTCTCCCAAGGACTACTTAATAGCGAATATGTCATTTACTCTGGCTTCATCCTTCTTGGCTGCGGCATGGGCGGTTACGAACTTATCGGCCATTTCCTAGAAAATCTCTATGGAGCGAGCTGGGAACTGTGAATACCATGTTAATGCTCCTCCAGTAAGGGTCTCGCCAAACTTCTTTAGTAAAATAGAGGACACTTGTTCCTTGGTGAGGTCGTTGCCTTTCACGACAGTAACGTAATGAGTCACATGATCCTCAGGAGTCGTTCCGTCGTATATCTTGAGGTAGGGCTGCATTTTGAAGGTCTTTGGTATGGCATGCAGGGCTAAATTTTTGCTATCGGCTGCTCTACGAACCTGCCGGTATCCCTTTTGGTAGTAGCTTAGGAGCGCCTGGTATCTTATCGACCCGTTCTTGGTACTCTTTCATCTGGTCTTGGAGTGCTTTATTTTTATTCTCCATTTCCTCCATTTTTTTAGAATGGCAGCGAGGACGCTGTCACCTGCACTGTCAGTAATATTGTGGGTTATATCTGCCATTGGAGGGTTTGATCGGTTGCACTGCTCGTATGTGTGTTGTATCATGCAATCCCTTGCAGTTTCTACAGTCATGCTTGGAGCAGGTTTGTTGAGGATGCTCACTAGCGTGTCGGTCAGCCATGCTTCAAGGAGTTTTTTCACAGTTGGGGGCGTCTCTTCTTCTACAGACGTGGAGGCTCCTCTTCCATGGGTTTTATTATGCTGCAGTGTGGGGGAGGCGACCTTTCGTGACTAGGGGACGCGTTCGGCATCGCGTCCTTGTCTGCTATTTCGCAGCTTTCGTTGATAATATTCATGAGGTTGGTTGGGAAGTCACTTGTTACTTTTGTTCTTTCTCCTTGGTTACCTGCCATGTGCGGTTTTGTAAGCACAAAGAAAAGAGTTTTAGGGGTTTTTGATGTTAATGACTTACGATAATTGTAGATCTAGAGGGAACTAAAAACTTTAACTAAGAAATTCCCACATACTGCACCAAATTGTTTGACCAAAAATATAGATCTTGATTCAACTAATTAGATTTATACAAATGAGGGTTAATCTTAGCTAAAGATAATATCCCAAAGATGGAGCTCTCAAAAGTGCATTGAATACTATGTAGATGTATTATAATAATGACGGCAGCATATAATTATTGTTCTAGGAATCAAAGGCAATAATGTAGCATTCAATATCAATAAATAGCAATAAATGGCATTTAAGTAAATAGAATGAACGAGTCATCCAAGAAAGGAAGGAATCAATGAATGTTCTTCTGACAACGACGAGTGATGGATAAACCTTTGAATATCCGAGTTATTCTCGGATCTAGTAGAAAAGTGTAGATAAGAATCTTAGTGAAAAGATGATATTTGTAAGCTTGCAATGAAATTCGATTCTCTCTCTCTAAAGTCAAAGTATATTTTTACAAGTGAATATCACATGTCCCCTATCATTGTATCTTTTCTATTTATAGGGAACATGTTTCGAAAAAACCCTAATAGTACAAGTGCAGAGAATATTCACTTTAATGTCCTATCTGGAAACTAACTGTTATAACTCTATCAAGAGTGCTCGACCTCAGCCTTAATCCTTATTGACTCCTCGACTTCAACGCATGTTAACTCTTCGACTACAAACTTAGCCGCTTCTTAGGTCATTTCGACAAACAACGACTTGGGAACGTTTCCCCCAAGTATTACTTTGGCTTAAATATCCTAAAGTTAAATTTTGACCCATACAGGTACCTGTATTGGAACCCAAAGTAAAATGCTCCCTAATACAGCCGATTTTATAATTTTAACAAGAAATTAAAATAATAATTCACTAAACTAATCTCTAGTAAATTAACTAAAGGACACCCTTCACTATAAAATACTTCTATGATGGGTTGATAACAGAATCCCGTACAGAGTGACACAGACCCAGGCTTACGATCTGAGCTAACAGACACAGCAAAACCCTACTATTAAAGTAAATATAAAAAAGAACTAGTAGGTCAAAAGGAAAGAAGAAACCACAGTAAAAAGAAGAAAGTGGAGCCCTGTTCACCTCGTCAACAGCCCACTGACTTTGACTCCTACAGTTAAAAAAACCCTACACAAATTCCCAGCAAAGGCCAAAGGAAATTCAATTGACAAAGTAGCCCTCAAAACCTCATTGGAATTACAGTAACCACTGTAATTTTATTGATGTTTTGATTGTGGGTTTCTAAGCTTGAGACCACAATTTGAGTCAAGCCTCTCTGGCATATCCGCACTATGCTTTAACGACTGCTCCAGTCTTCAAAAGAAGAGAAAAAACACCCAACTTTTCTATTTATCCTTTTTTTTTTTTTCCTTAAAAATAGCTTACGTAGAAACTCAGGAACACCTCAATTATTTCACCGAAGACGCTCTACTGAAATAGTTACCTCCTCTAAGATATAAACGTGACCCAAAGTTAACACACCTCATTGACAACCGGGCCAAATTAAATATATATTTTTCACTATATTTTTTACTCTATATAATCATAAATGACAAGGACTAGAAAACATACAAATTCTTTTCCGGTTATAACACGACAAAACAAATGGTGCAGAAAGGACAACCACATTTATTGTAAACTCACTCTATCAGCAAAAGAGGGACAAATTCAACAAACCCACGCCAACTCCAACACAGTGAAAGGAGGCAAGGGCAGTAAAACAAAAGCGAGGAAAGACAGGATAGGACCAGCCAGCGCATCTTTAGTCTCTGCTTTCTCCCCTTTTCATGTTACTCTCAGCTCTCTTCCTCTGCCCCCAATGCAACGCCTCTTTCTTTCTTTCGCTGCTATCAAAAGAAAAGCAACCAAAATGACACCACCACCCCGCCGACCCCAGCAGCAGAGATGACAGAGACATAGTTCTTCCGTGCAGTCACTTTACTATAAACATCATAAATAACAAGAATTTAGACATTCACACAAATATATATTTTTCATAATCTATTCAACCTCCTCATCCTATATGCTGTACACTTTTGATTATTTAAAAGTCCTTTCCTCACTCACTCCAATCTTTTTTGAATCTCACTGAGAAACTTGCTCAGTTCCCTATGCTTATCTTTCAAATCTTCACATTCCTTGGTCACCCAAAAAAGAAAAAAAATATCCCTAAAACTAAACAAAAAAGAACTCATATTACCTTCTTACCCACCCATGGAATGTACACAGAACTTACACCCAACCAGTGGCTGATCCATAAAATTCAGCCACTAACCCACCAAGCGCCACGCACGAATAGTATATCCGAGCCAAAATATGTCTTCGCCCATGACTGCCAGAGCCAATATTTTTTTCAGGAGCAGCCGCCGCCCACCCATTCCGGGCAATGTGCTTTACACCACTTGGGATTCCAGATTCACTGAAGAATCTTTATAATTTAACAGACTTTTGTTAGCTGTTGATTTTTTCATTCTCTTGCCCTATCACCTGTCTTCGACAAAAATTCTGCCTATGAAATTCCGAAACCTCTTCGAGTAGAGTTTTGGATCTACAGCTGAGATTGAGGTTGGGTCAGCTTGCAAGGATTTGTAAGCATGTTCGAGCTTCTTGCTAATATCATAATCCTGCAGGATGTCAATGATCCCAAAGTACAGGACTACTTCATAGACTTCACCACGTGAAGGAGGCAAATTACAGAACCCACCGGGAGTATACTGATCAAAATCACTCCTTCGTGCCACCCGCTCTGCTCTTGCAGGCATGTTAGCACCCAACTTTATTAAGGGCTTCCTGTAAAGATACAAGTAACTTCAAAATCAGCAATGATTTGAGAAACAAAACAATCTTAAACACATAAGTATTAGGGCAACATGGACAAAGCAATGTAAATTAGCAAGCTTTTTACTCTATCAGAAAACAGTGTCGTCGTGGCTGCAAAATCTTATTTTGTGGTATCCCAAGTGGTTCTCAAGAAATTGCTTTCCACATTAACTATAGCACTAAAATAAATATTAGCTCTAAATTAAAGTCAGTAGGGAGTTTCAATTCTGCCCGAAAAATACTGTAGTAATTTAAGTTTACAACTTGGGGGCAGTTATAGCAGTTGAAGAGCAATATAATATAGTAAGACATGCTACTTATCCGGGGTTTAAATAATAACACCTTGGTCCAGTTGTTCCCATCGAAAATGTTGTCTACTAAACTCCCTCGAAAATGTTGCAGCAATAAACCAAGCAAACTCTCACTAATTCCAACTACCAATCTCAAATTCATGGAGAATCATCACAATTCAAAGACCACTTAGTGACAGAAGAACTAGCATCAATATAGCCCCTAATGACATACAAATATAAGCACAGACGTTAATAGAGCAATGGACTACTATTTTCCTTAAAGGTTTCTGGTAGGAAGGTCTTAACGCGCTACTTCTCTGCAATCTTTTTAGTTCTACATTTATTGTAAGCCTCAAAAAGAAAAATGTGCAAGTCACCAAGGATTTGCAAATCGGAAAAAAACATAAAGCATCTTCATCATATCGAGATTTCTTCAAGTAATGCCACAGAACAAAAGTAAATTCCAGGCCAATAGCTAATTAATAGCAGCCAGGACTATGCTTACCGGCCAGCAAGAACTCTATCCATGTCTTGTAGCTCAGCTTCGAGGAAACGACAACCACGCATAAACTTCTCATTTTGGTATGAATCATTCTTTCCTGAAAAGCAAGCAGATATTCCTTATATTGTTGTTCTGGATTCCACATTACCAGCTTTAGAATAAATCTTCTACAAATGTTTAACCTACCAGTACGCAAGAGGAATGGTGACAAACCCATCTTGTCACCCATATTATCATCTCGGAAGTGAAGACCAACCAAGAGACTGTAGTCCATGATTCGCTCAGCTTCCAAAAATTCACAATCACGATCGATTTGTCTGCGACCAAGTTAAACCAATTGAGTCATGAAAGTACAGAATGATGGAATAAATTTTGCGACAACGAAATTACCATACTTACTTGATCAGGTCCTCATACCAGTTCCGCTGGAGACGGAACACATAGTTCAGATCGAGGTCCTTAAGGGTAGTGGTTTCATCAATTTCTCCTTCTGGTTTATCTGTTGTACGGCCATGCGAGGAACCTTTCAGGTCAAAGCGTCTGTGAATACGATATTCTGAGCAGAACATGTTGCCCATTACAATGAACCGCGTCTGCACCCAATCACAGTATACAATATCAGACATGAATAAAGAGTAAGTTAATTTCAATTCTGACAGACAAACCTTGACACCACCAACTGGTTTGACGCAGTGGACACCATAGAATTTTGTGACAAGTGTATTTTCATAACGACAAACATGTTGGTAGTAACTTGGTAGCATCTTAATAAGCACCTGAATAAAGATTGCAAAATTCAAACCCATTAGAAAATTGAGCATGTCATCATCATTGTTTAACAGAGACAAATATCTCATATACCCAAGCCAAAAACAATTAGAAATTAGAATAAAATATACAGATAACCAACAGTATGACGACCTGTTTCACGAAATTTATCAATTCAAGTGCAAGTCAAAGAGGTAGGCAACTAACCTTGACTTCTGATTTTTTCACTGTTTTGATCATAAACCTATCATCCTGAGTCAAATAAAAGAAGCTTCCACTCTTCCCCGGAGAAGAAAGCTCTCTTAGGGCATCATTTCCACATATTGCTAACATGTAATCTGCAGGATCCACTTGGAATAGTTCCCTCAAATGTCTGTATAATCCAACAACCAACCAACCACATTAAAGTCTTTCATGGTTTTTAACAAAGATCAAAGTTATACAATATCAAAATACAACTTATAATTTACATATTTCAAGAAATGAATACCTAAACACCACCGGGCAATAATCCTTCCAACGGAAATCAGTAGATTGATGAGGGGGTGTAATCTTGGACCCTTCAGGAGGAAACCTAGTCCAGAACTTCTCATTAGGATCAAAATCACTAGTTTTAAGATCCCGCAATATCGAAGCATGCTTCCCAACTGAATACCTGTAAAAACCACCATGGATTCAGCTATACAACAATTTTGTAATCAAGAAAAAATCAAACTGAAATAGAACAACATCCAATATACTGGCAATCCATAACTTCATTCTAATTAATATTACCTAATGCCCAACTGGAGATTGAGCATCAAATCATAATTCTTATGCCCTTTGGATATAGTCTGTCCTGGCTTCTTCTCTTCTTTGCTAAAGCAACAAGGATTTCTCCTAAACTGCTTAAGCCCATCTCGATCGAACCCAAATCCATCTCTGTAAATCATGGAGGCCTCTACACTATCAATAATATCACAAGTAATATCACCAGCTTCACCATCAGATTCCCAAATGCATATCCTTGGAAAATTTCTTTCTGTCACGCTTCCCCTTGCTCCATCTACTGATGACCTTTTCTTCCCCATATTCATCACTACAACCCCACCACCACAATCATCATTTTCCATTAATGGTGCTGCTAACTTATGCCCAAAAAATCCCCCCAAAAAAGCATCCTCTTTAACACTGAAATCAGTACTATTATTAGTACTAGTCTTATTGTTGTTTGCTGGATAAAAAGTACCATTAAGAATTTGGCTATGCTGTTGCTGATTCTTGGTCCAACACCCAATATAGCAACTCCCATCAGGCCAAGTGAAAACCCCATGACCTTTAGGAACACCACCTTCCCAATTCCCATCATACCTATTCCCATTTGCCCAAATTAAAACACCTCTACCATGAATATCCCCATTTTTCCATTCACCAACATACTCATTACCATTTTTCCAAACATATCTCCCTTGTCCATCTTGTAAATTCCTCTTCCAGTGCCCTTCATAATAATCCCCATTAATGTAGTGTTTTTGCCCGTAGCCATGTTTTCGATCCGCGGACCATGAACCTTTATACATATCCCCATCGGATCCGATAAACGTACCGGAACCCTCCATCCGACCCGACTTGAATTCGCCTTCGAATGTAGCTCCAGATGGCCACGAGAACTTTCCTTTTCCGGATGCCTTGCCTCTTTTCCACTCCCCTTCGTACATACACCCATCTTTCCATAAATACTTTCCGGATCCATGAGGTGAACTGCCGGAGAAGTTACCTATGTACAGATCCCCGTTAGGAAGGTGCTTTTCAACTGCGTTTGAGGTTGTAGTAGTGCTAGTACTGGTTGTACCGAATGCTGTAGTGATTGTACTATCCGTAGGAATGATTCTCCGGGATGCTGCTTGGGATTTGCTCCGAGGAATGATGATAACTGACCTCGGTGTTGTAGCTGTAGTCGTTTCTAGAATCTTCTCTTTTTCCTCCTCATCCACCTCCTTAGTAATTTTCGATAATATCAAAGTCTCAGGCATTTCACCTTTTTCCTCAATAATGTCAAAAATGGCGTTCTAATACTGCAACTCGGTTTGAACTATTGCCGGAAATGGATTTGCCGGAGCATCTCCGGCGACGTCTATTTCTTGTTCTTTGCAATATCCGTCAGTGTACACGTATATTATTTTTTGGTTCTGGATTTTTTATTTTATTTTTTCTCTCTAGAGAGGGGAAGAAGATAGAGAGAGAGAGAGAGAGAGAGGGGGGGGCACGATTGGCTTTGCTTTGCTGTTTTGGAAAGAGTAATGTAATAACTGAGGGAATACAAACAGGAGTTTTGAGGGAATCACAAGAAAGAGAGAGAAACTAAGATGTAAGAAAAGAAATTATTAAAATTACAATTCTACTAGTACTAATAATAAAGTAGAGAGAGAAGGAAAAAAATGAAGAAAGAGAAGTGGACACGGTGCCCCAAGGAAATGTGAACTGTGGGGGAGGGGGGGGGGGGG
>MCJB01013714.1:17231-36068 GCA_002018475.1 Nicotiana obtusifolia | reverse complement strand
GGGGGGGGGGAGGTTTGCTTTTAGTTTTGGTTAATTGAACAAAAATGTCAATTACACTTTCCACACACTACTCCCTAGTGAACTTAAATGCTACATCTGTCCAACTAATTTGATTTATTTTCATTAATGAAATTAGCGGTGAAGAAATTTGTTGTTATCATAAGAACTTCTTTAGGGAAATACAAAAACAATTATTTTATCAATCTCAAAGTAGTACAAATTTTAAAAGCTGGATCGCAGTTGATAATATTAATGATGAAGAAAAGGTTATAGAAATTAGAAAGAGTTTAATCTATATGCACTGATAGTATTAAAAAGTATTTATATAATTGGATCATTTGAAATATAGTTACAAGTAATACTATTTGATAAGTATAAGTTAGTAACCTAGGGTTATGTAAAAAAATCAATTATAATATTGAAATTATCCTACACAAGCTTCCTAGGGGTCGTTTGGTAGGCCGTATTAAGCAAAATAATCCCCGCATAAAAATTTAATCCGTCTAATACTATGTTTGGTTGGTCAATTCAATTTACTCCTACCTAATACATGGATTAGTTATCCCTCATATGAGGGATTAACTAATACCAAGGAAAGAAAGGGATTACTAATCCCTGGATTAGCTATACATGGATAAGACTTAAAATTACTAAATCCAGACTTATACATTGCATAATTAATTTTTAATACAATGAACCAAACACTTGATAAAAAATAATCTCAGCACTACAATCCTTGCATTACTAATCCCTGCATTACTTGTGTTCGTACCAAACGACCCCCTAGAGTATATTTTATATTTGGAATTGGAAATGACATCCCATTGTAGTAAACTCCGTCCCTCATATTTTGAACAAATCTCGGCCTTGTACCTCTAAATCTACACCAGAGATCCTTATGTATATTTCCAGATCAGAAAAACCGAGGCAAACAGCTATTCGTTGTTGGTATTGCCTTATTCAATGATCTGCACGTTCGAAATCAAATCTTGTTTTAACCTAAATTGTCTAATCAAATCAGTTTTTTTTCCCTAAGCTAAAATTCCCAAACTTGATAGGAGTATATAAAGACACATATATGGTCAAAACAATATTATTCAAGGAAGAGTGAGCCTGATTTTCTAATCCAAATATTGTCCTCTCTAGTATTACTTGTGGAAAACATGTATGAACAGTGGAAACAAATAATCAGGATCACTTGCATGTAATATATACGATACATAATCACAGATTTTAATCAAACATAAAATCAATACTTATCTCTTGAAGCGTGACCGCGATCGCGATAGGAACCTCCAAGCAAGAGCAAAGCCATCCACGAGATCATCCTTCAGTTCCACAGTCTTCTGCTGTTTGACCCAAATAATATCCGGAATTGACAAAACTCGTGTGGGCGAGTTTCTCGTAGGAAAACCGTATAGTAAAACTATAGCCTCCTTATGGAATAAGACCCCTTTATATAGCCACAGGTTTTAGGGTTTAAAACATTTTTCTAAACAAGTTGGGTCTTCCTTTTCCACCAAGAAATAAGAATTTCATTTAATTTCTAATTATTCGGGTACAGCAGGGACTGTAGTATTTAATTAACGAGGCTTCCTATAAATATCCGAATTAATACTACCATAATAAGTTACGAATTATTCCACTAAAAATTCGAAATTGCCCTCCTCAGTTCAATTTCGAAATTCTTTCATTAAACCTTATTTAACTCCCCATGCTAAGATTCAGATACTAATCAAATGAATTAAATTACTGACAATTTAATTCATTGATTATTTCCTTTAGACTTTCGCTTAACTTATTTCATATGACGGATACAAAATTCACCTGCAGGGTTTACACATGAAAACTTATAAACTTTCGTAAAGGTGTATCATCAATCTCTACACTGAGACATGAATTCCTTCAACTAACTATTACTTCGCCAATGTATATCATCATTATCCAATTTACCAGGCATATTGATCCACAAAAGAATCTCACCTTTTAATAAATCAAAACAATAAATAATATACACAACTAATAATAATTATATCAAGATTAAGAGTATAAGTACGTTTAGTGGCTAAAGAAGTTATTTTATTAAGCCAGTATAAAATACTTATCTCTACTTGGTCCGTTCAATACATACAAAATGTACTAGCACAAGAATAAAACTATTCCCATAATCAAGATAAATTATATTTAATCTTGTGCTACAATCATTCCTGATGGTTTGTCCAATTCCATCATTAGATTGTAAACATGATATTTATACTTATAAGAACCAATGATTTAATCTTTTGTGTATAAGCTAAACTATATACACTAAATCATCTACTATTTAGTAAAGGACACAAACGAAAATTTAATCTATTTAAAACTTTATTAAAATTGGATAAATAATTATTCCATAATAAATACTACATCCAAACCAAAATCCATGGTTAATAGTATATATCCCAACAATCTCCCACTTAGACTTTTAACCATAATAATTATTGAAATATACTATATCTAAATGCATGATTAATAGTATATTCCCTAACAATCTCCCACTTAGACTTTTAACCATGATAATTATTGAAATATACTATATCTAAATGCATGATTAATAGTATATTCCCTAACAATCTCTCGCTTAGACTCGCAACCATGCATCTATAACTTTCAAAGCTATCCTTTTGCATGACTATTAAAAGTCTCTGCCAATAAGCTTTTGTTAAAAGGAACTTGCCAAGTTATTTTCAAATGCAATCTTTGTCTAGTAGTGCTTGTTGTAACTAACTAGTTTGATATTAAGCTCTTCAGGGATCTTGTTATGAAACTCTCCCAAGAGTGCATACCAAACTATGATTTTCTGTACTATTCTCCCACTACGACAAAATACTACTAATATTATCTTCATTACCTTATGATATTGAAATATTGATGACTTCTTCTTGTAGTGTTCTCTGCTCAACATCACTCGTACTACTTGGAGATAGTAAATTTCATTTTGTCTATTAACATTTTTCCCACTACTTAAATGCAATGGAACGTCAATTCCGACATACAGAGTTGTATGTTTTTGAGCGTTTGAATTTTTAGATGATTAATTTGTTATTTCTTTGCTTAGTTCCTGTAAAACTAGTTATTGTCTATTAAATATCCTTTTATAAAAAACTGGTATTTGTGCTAACAATTACCTTCTTTTATTTAGAAAAATAAAATAAACCTCCTTTCGTTCCCTTGATATCCAATAAATGCGTAAACATTCATCCTTGATTTTATCTTATCCGTTTTCCCTTTCGGTATATATATTGGACAATTCCTTATCTGAACTTGGCACAGACCGGACTTACGTTAAGTCCACAGTTCTATGGGGTCCAAGATACTGATATAGAAAGAACTAAAATCAGAATGTAATTGTAGTTTCAAAGGCATATCCATAATGAAAAATGAAATAAATCAGAATAATTCACCATTAATCTAAACATCTCCATAAGAGTCATATTTCTTCTCTCTACTACACCACTCTATAATGGAGTTGCGAGTGTAGACAATTAAGATATAATCTTCTATTTTGATAAGTAACTAATGAACTTTGTAGAGAAGTGCTAGCCACCTACGATCAGATCATAGTAATTTAATATATTTTCATGGTGCTTCTCCGTATTAAGCCTTAAAATCCTAAAATTATTCAAAGCATTCAGACTTACGCTGCATCAAATAAATATATTCATAGCCTGAGTAATTATTTATGAATGTCAGAAAAATACTCAAAACCACCTCTTGCCTATATATTCATTAGACAGTACAATAAAAAAATGGATTAGTTCTAACTTATCACCAACTCTCTTTCCTTTGGAGCAGAAATGTCTCTTAGTCATATTTCCTTCTAAACTGGATCCATAAGTTGGTAGTGCCTCTTCTTTCAATGAACCTTAAGGTTCATCATTGACCAACTAAAATCCTATCCAGATAATTATGACTTAGACGTAAGTGCATAGATAAGTTTCACTCAATTTTGAAGAACATTTTCTCTTATAAGGTAGACTAATATTGTTCAGTTCAGAAGATCGACATTAACAATAACAAGGTCATGCATCCATGTACTACAAGAGATAGAATATTTATGAAGCTCAATAACACAAGAGTTATTCTAAAATAAATTAAAAATCCATCTCTTATTTTGCTCAAAAATCGAAATTAAATTCCTTATAGCAAATGGTACATACATGGCATCCATCAAATTAATGTCTTATCATGACCAAAGTAAAATTTTTGACAAGTGATACGACAAACTACATGAAGTCATTGTGGAGTTGAGATATATAACATTAAATAGATCATAATAAGTCAGTTAGCACTGAAAAATAAATTCGGACTGCATTCAATATATATACATACATGCATCTCGAATAGCAAATTTTGATGGGAAAGAGTCATTCATGCGAAGTATATTATATAATGCAAGAATTATACAATTCAAAGAGAAACAGAACCAATGCAGGGAGATCAAACTGTTATTTTTAGTTAATTGTATATAACCATTTAATATGAAAATTCCAAACGCACAACATACATATATTTAAGTACCTTGAATAGCAAATTTCGATGGGAAAAGAACTATTCGTGCAACATATACCTGTAACGTTAGATTATTCACTCCAATAAATTAAAACATACTCAACTCAGATGGAGAGTATACTGTTAATTTAAGTCAAATAAACATTAATTAATAGCTCTAGTTCCATTGATCCAACAAGTATACTTAGATGGAGGGTAAGTACATAGTATCAATAACTAGTATTTCACCTAGTGAGCTTACAATAAATTTATCCGATATGGAGGAGGACCTAAAGTCGACGCGTAAATTTATACTCACTTGAAATTAATAGTGGAAGACTATAGAAATATATTTCTATCACCACTTAATCATGATTGCATTATAATTATAAAATTGATTCAACGTGTAAACTCAGATGGAGAGTCAATACATATTATAAACTACTAGTAATTATACTCAATAAGTTCATAATAAATTTATCCGATATGGAGGAACACCTAAAGTAATGCGTAATTTATTATCTCACTATAAATAAATAGTGAAGACCATAGGGGTTAATTCCTATCACCACTTGATCACAACCACAAAATTTTCTCTAAGGATTAAGTTCCAAAATTCACAAAATGACCGTTTAAGTATTTTTAGGAATTTAAAATATGACATACATTCCAACTATATATCAACTCATGTTAAATACGCACGTGTCATCATATTCCAGATTTAACAAAAAGTAAGACTGACATAAAAGGAATAACTTTTTATATTCAAATCATATTTTTAATCCCGCAAACACCAAAAAAACTTCCTTCTAAACGATTTCAACCTACCGAAATACGACGTAATTCACTTATCAAGTCGTTTATGGACCCACCAAATTTCAGGCCAATTGGAGATCATAAAATTCATGATGACCAAAACTAGACCAAATTCGGATTAATTGCTTCAGGCAACGCTAGAGATTAAATCAATGTGTTTGCATTTTTTCCATATATCATATCAAGCTAAATCATCATGTGTTATCATGTTCCAGATTCAACACAAATAAATTTGATATATGAAGAATAGTTTCATATTTAAAACTCATTTAATCCGATAAATTGCTTAAAACCCCATTTAAACGACCTCGAAACGCTCAAAAATAAAGTGATTCACTACATAGCAGTGATTGTGAGTGTTTCTCACTAAGTCGTTTCCGATAGACCTACCAAATTTAAGGTCAATTGGAGTTCGTCAAAATCATAACATCCAAATCTATGATCAAATTCGAAGAATAATCGTTTTAGACATTTTCATGGATTAAAATAAATATGATCATAATTTATTTCTCCTTATTATTGTCTCATGAGCATAGAACATACATTATATCCTTTATTTGGGTAAGATACACAAAATTTCCTCTTGCAATAAATCGTCCTCTTGATTTATATACATGAGAATCCAAGATATTACTTTTCATCCTTTAGGGTGAAATATTTAATATCTCTTCACATGAATATAGAGTTACTAGTATCTAATGGTAAATCCTTTTTCAGTACATAAACTCCACCACTAGCATACACTTTCAAAAATAATTTTTACATGGTACATTGAACACCTTTTTAATGACTCAAATAAATAGACTATTTTAGTAGATCCTATTTATTAATTATAACTCTCAATTCATGTACTGAGTCACGTAATCACACATGTATAAAGCTATTAAGAATTTTCAATGATCTTATACAGATAAATCACCTTGGTGATAATCATTTATTTAATCATAAATTCTTAACATGTGTATGATTTCATCTCATATGTATAAAACTTTAAGAATTTTCAATAATTTCAAATAAATAAATCACGTTCGTGATAATAATTTATTAATGATAAATTCTCAATCTATAATATTATTATATACATATGAGGATAAAAAGAGAAAAACTAACGGCCAAGTAGTAAACCCTATATATTTAACTGGCACAAAAATTGATTTCATGAACACCCGAGTTAAAATTCCGGCTTATTCGTTTACTTCCTAACCCACTGCCGAACACGATACATAACGTTAGCCCATGATTTATCAATTTCCACCATAATATATATGTACTACTTTAGTTTGAAAGTGTCAATAACTAACAACTTCAAGATACCAAGCTATTGCACATACCTTCAAAATTATCAAAACTTTACAATTCCTAGCGAGCTACGAAGAAGAAACCAAATTATGGTAATAATTGATTTTGATCAACCAAAATATATAGAAGTCACATGAAGAATCAAGACTTCACGCTGATTAAAAATCCAAGAGGTTGCGTCACCAGCAAGGACTTACCTTTTTAAACAAATATTTTCACGTGGTAAAACTTTGGTCAAAAGTCAAAACACACTTTCAACGAAACAAGGAATTGTTTTGCTGCAGCAACAAGAAAATAGCAAGCATATATTTTCTATCTTTTGTTTGTTGATTAAAAAATATAAATTTTTGAGAAATTCCAACAAGTTACTTGATTAGGCTTTCCACGGTCTTTCCTCCGTAGCCGACCAACCAGTACCCTTCGTTTTTCTTTCTCTTTCGTTTGCTTAATTTACTAATCAACAATCGACATTCATACATAATTTCGCATATGTATATTCTACGTTATCTATTTAGATGCAAGCAGGCTCTGATATTAATTTATGAAAAACAAGTATGAACAACGGAAGCAAAGAATCAGGATCACTTGAATGTAATATAGACGATACATAATTACAGATTTTAATCAAACATAAAATTGATATTTATCTCTTGAAGCGTGACCGCGATCGCGATCGCGATCGCTATAGGAACCTCCAAGCAAGAGCAAAGCCGTCCACGAGATCATCCTGTGGCGAGTTTCTCATAGGAAAACCATATAGTAAAAACCATAGCCTCCTTATGGAATAAGACCCTTTTATATAGCCACAAGTTTTAGGGTTTAAAACCTTTTCCTAAACCTGTTGGGTCTTCCTTTTCCACCAAGAAATAGAATTTTATTTAATTCTTAATTATTCGGGCACAACAGTGACCACAATGTTTAATTAACGAGGCTTTCTATTGACTTAATTTGAAATATCCGAATTAATACTATCATAATAAATTATGAATTCTTCCACTAAAAATTCGTAACTGCACTCCTCAGTTCAATGTCGAAATTCTTTCATTAAACCTTATTTAACTCCCCATGTTAAGATTCAGATACTAATTAAATGAATTAAGTTACTGACAATTTAATTCATTGATTATTTTCTTTAGACTTTCGCTTAAATTATTTCATGTTACAGATACAAAATCCACCTACAGGTTACATATGAAAACTTATAAGCTTTCATAAAGGTGTATCATCAATCTCTAGACCGAGACATGGATTCCTTCAACTAACTATTACTTCGCCAATGTATATCATCATTGTCAAATTTACCAGGCATATTGACGCACAAAAGAATCTCATCTTTTAATAAATCAAAACAATAAATAATATACATAACTAATAATAATTATATCAAAATTAAGAGTATAAGTACATTTAGTGGCTAGAGAAGTTATTTTATTAAGTCAGTATAAAATACTTATCTCTACTTGGTCCGTTCAATACATACAAAATGTCCTAGCACAAGAAGTCGGAATAAAATCATTCCCATAATCAAGATAAATTATATATAATCTTGTGCTACAATCATTTCTGATGGTTTGTCCAATTCCATCATTAGATTGTGAACATGATCTTTATACTTATAAGAACCGAGGATTTAATCTTCCGTGTATAAGCTAAACCCTATACACTAAATTTTTTACTATATAAGTAAATGACACAAACGAATATATAATCTATTTAAAATTTTATTAAAATTGAGTAAACAATTGTTCTATAATAAATACTATATCCAGACCAAAGTCCATGGTTAATAAGATATATCCCAACAATCTCCCACTTAAACTTTTAACCAATGACAATTATTAGAATATATTATATCTAAATGCATGATAGCATGTCTTTCTTAATTCCAAAAATAATTGCAGAAGCTTGATAGAAAACAACTAGTGCGGTCTACTCCTTTTGGATACTAACTGCCGCATGGCTTTCATTTAGTAATAATACAGAATTCTTTAGCTTAAAGAGGAAACTATATTAATTACGCAGTCGATAACTCGATATGTATAAGTAAAACTTTGAAATTTAACTTCAGTTTTGCCATTTTTTTAAGCATGTATACCTTAATGGGAACTGGCTTTTTAATATGTATGCTACTTATGGCCAAAACAAATATTTTTTCAATGTAAAAACAAGAAAAAGGTGGTATTACATTTTGGATCATATTGAAGAAAAAACACTTTATGGTATCTTGTAAATTTGAGTATTTTCCCCAAAATACTCTATACTTTAATTCGAACTAATAATTTAGGAATCTCCAGTTATCTTGCTACCTGCATTTTTGATATTGTTCGTGCGACTTTGATTCCCATCTTATAACCAACTCACATTTTCTTTTCCCCTCTGCTTATGTATAATAAAATTTTTAAAAGAATAAAAAATATAAAAACTAATAATTTCATCAAAGAGGGAAAAGGACCACGCGGTCAATGTGTAGTTTGTAGCATTACTTTCTGGCAAACAAAATAGAAAAAGTATATACTAGTATGTAGAACATCGTGATGTTCAAATGTACACAAAACCACAAGTTGCCTTGGGAGTTTACCTTTTCTCTTCCTTTTTCATTTCCCTAAGTCACAACTCACAAGTGAGAGAAAATGTACCAGAATTATGAGCCTATTTTCTCATTAGTTTGATGTGGCTCTGTTCAGATAAAGCAGCGACCCTATAATAGTAGGCTGTATAATGGTAAAAGAGTATAAAGTGGATGCAATGTACGGAATGACAGCAAGAATGACTGAGCAAAATTGTTATGACAAACCACCGAGAGTATGTAATGATATAGTAATAAATATGATCTTTCTATTTATAATTAGAGATTTTATTTGGGTCCTGAATATAAAAAATAAAATTGATAAAAAATGGTCTTATACAGTGAGTTTGAATTAATCGGCGCTCCAAAATGAATACCCAATATCGAGCGAAAAAAGAAAAGAAAAAGAAAAAGATTAAAATGCGGGATATGCCCTTTAGTTTTAAGGATCTGAATATTTAGTTTAGGGATGCCATCAATTCTTCTTACCCAACAGGAGAATCTAGTTCATCCTCCGTTTCATTGTTTCATGACGGCATCGCCTAGGTAGTGTAAAGGTCCAACCCAGTTGACTAAAATGACCTTCTCACTTCATGTTAATTAAGATTCTGCCATTACTAGTAGTGGAAGACCATTCTGTTGCCCAAAAATCCCTTTAAAAGACATTGGCCCCATTTTCCTAGAACAATTTTAGAGTCCGTTTAGATATAAGAAATTTTTTTTTTTTTTTTTTTTTTTTTTAAAACTTTGTTTATTAAAATCTTATAATTTTTCTAATTTTACTTGAAAATACATTTTTAAATTTGAAAAACTGGAATGAAAATAGGAATGTTGCTAGTGTTTAGTTGCAAAATATGTTGAAAGAAAAAGACATCCAAATATATTGCAAAAATTATAACCAAACACAACTTCATCTTCAATTCAAATTTTAGTGAAATTTTAAATTTAAAAAAAAAAATTAAAATTCATGTCCAAACGCCTACTTAATTTGTCATAAGAACCGAACCGGTTTCTTGTTCCTGTTGATAATTATGGCACCTAACTAACTGGATTTTTTCTTTTTCTCTTTTGAATTAAAAGTAATGTACATGAATGAAATAGTTTCAAATCTTATATAAGAATAATAAACAAACAAGTGATCTACCTCAGGAAGAATCAAAGATAATGACTACAATTTCAACGGCAGTCGAACCTAATTAATATTATGACAGCTTATATTAGGCCATTTGGCAAAGCTTCATTACCGACACCTAATTGTGATAAACCCCTTGCTTTTATGATAAGTTCAATATTTTGTTTTCTTTAAATATTTATTTATTAGCATTTTTAGTGTTAAATAAATATTATGTTTAAAAGGACTAAACGTTTCCAAATTCAAACGAAAAGGGATAAAAGAGGAGATAAATCATATACACTTGAAAAACATTAATAAGAAATAAGGATTTTCTCACAAATTTAATATGTTCTTTTCTATTTAGGATGTGAGATTATTAGTTATAGTTTCATAACATATGGTTTTGATTGATGAGACGCGAGCCACCATTAACAAGAGGTTGGAGGTTTGGAGACAGACTCTTGACTTTAAGAATTTCAAGTTGAGCAGGACTGAGACGGAATACGTGGAGTGCAAGTTCGACGGAGCCGAGGGAAGGCGACACGGAAGTGAGGCTTGAATCACAGGTCATCCCCTTGCGAGGCAGTTTCAAGTATTTTGGGTCACTTATCCAGGGGGATGGGGAGATAGACGAGAATATTACACACCGTATAGGGGTGGGGTGGATGAAATGGAGACTAGCATCTGGAGTACTGTGTGACAGGAAAGTGCTTATGTCACTCAAAGGTAAGTTTTATAGAGATGGTTAGGCCAACCATGTTGTATGAGGCTGAGTGTTGGCCAATTAAGCACTCACATATCCAGAAGATGAAAAATAGCAGAAATGAGGATGTTGAGGTAGATTTGCGGGCACACTAGGATGGATAAGATTAGGAATGACAATATTCAGGAGAAGGTGGGTGTAGCTCCTATGGATGACAAGATGCGAGAAGTGAGACTCAGATGGTTCAGGCACGTATAGAGAAGAAGCCCAGATGCCTCGGTAAGGAGGTGTGAGCGGATTGTTTTGGCCGGGTACGAGAAGAGGTAGAGGGCGGCCTGAGAAGTATTGGGGAGATGTGATCAGACAGGACATAGTATGGCTTCAGATTTCTGAAGACATGGCCCTTGATAGGAAGGTGTAGAGGTCGAGAATCAGGGTTGTAGGTTAGGAGGTAGTTGAGCATTATTCTACTTTGTACAGGCGTGAGGCTAGTCTGATAGGGTCTTAGACTGCTAGTGGTTCATGTTGTGTTTGCACTATTCTACAGTTTTTCTTTGTGCCGAACCTTATCTACTGATTATTGTTTGTGCTTTGCATCTATTCTCTAGTTTTTATGTTCCTGTCATTATTTCTATTGTTTTCTGTTGATAGTACTAATATATTTTTCTCTCTTTTCGTTTTCTTGAGTCGAGGGTCTACCAAAAACAATTTATCTATATTTTTTTGGAGTAGGGGTAAGATCTACGTACACACTACCCTCTCCAGATTCCACTTGTGAAAATTTTTTGGGTTATTGTTGTTGGTTTGTGATGACAATATATTGAAAAACTTCCACAGAATATCCGTACAGTTTTTGCTAAAATAGGTAATGAATAATATTTTCATCTAATACAGTCCAGCTACAACATCACAGCAACCATAACAATTATCACCGCTAAATTGGTGGGAAAATAATGTGCTAATGATAGCTCAACAACTATAAGTATTTGAGTGGGCAAAATGTTTCACCAAACTAACTTAAAAGAATCGAATAAAAGAAAAACAGAATTTCCGCATTTTATTTTTAAAATACTAGTTTACATTGTACATGTAACGTGATGAAATATATATGCACTTCACTTTTAAGTTTTTCAAGATCAGTATTCCAAGTTTTCACTATTATTGTCTTTATTTTTTACAATTCAAACAGTTTATTCAATTACATTTTGGTGATTAGAGGATCAAAGAAGATTGCTTTTCTGAGAAATTTCTAAAATCTGACAATTAAATGTTAACGCTATAAGTTTTAATTCTTCTTCTAAATATGTAATTGGACAAAATATTAGAAAAATCTTTGAACAAATCTAATTCCGTTTAATCCTGTAAATAATTAAATAGGAGACCTTTTTAGATATATTGAGTAGCAATTCTTGTTATGAAATATGAAGAGAAAATGAATTTGGTGGGTCGTTAAAGCTCAGGGGGAAATATGCCTAATTCTTAGCAATAATTGTCTTCATGTACACCTGCTTTTACTCAAATACAAATTAAATGAAAAGAAATAATATATTTTTTTCATGAAAGAATATTATATTGCTATGATCCTCTTTGAACGTAGACATGGTTTCATAATGGATGGCACTTTTCTAATTCTGCCGTTCTTTCCTATCATTGGGATCCGATTTGGCTATAACCCATTTTCTTAAAATTCTCAATTAATCAATCTTACTTAATAAGCTTGCCCGCCAAAGAAATACTTCATCTACCCCATAATAGAAATACATAACAATTGCTCGTTTTAATATATTTTTTTCAGCCAATTAATATTATTTAGCAGCTTTAATTTTTTTGGCATTATATTACAATATTTAGATATGTTGGAAGACAACGTTTTTGTACCTTCTTTATGTAGTAACTCTTGATCTAGTAGGTCTCTAAAAGACTATGTAGAACCACAAAATACTACTACTTGCTACTTAATCAGAAGATCATAATTTTCACAAAGAATACTTAAAATGAAAATTCCAAGTGATTAGTTTAGATTTGGGTATTTTTTGAAGTGACTTGACTCTTTTTATTTTTGTTTAACCATTCAATGTTTGTAGTCTACTAACTCATCTAACTTGCATTCGTGCCATAAAAAACTCATGGAATATTTTAACGCTTCCTATTAAAGTAATATTACTGTTGATTTTTTTTATTACTATTTTGAGTAAAACATTGAAATTTAAATATGAGAAGACCATTTGGTGCAATTGCTTTCAATTTAGCTCTTTTATGTAGTTTTATGATCATTTATCTTTCTTTTTCTTCTTAAGTAATTGCAATAATTAATACGAGAATAAGCTTTGGAAATGGTGGTGCATCATGAATCACAGAAAGGCAGCAATGAATGGACCTTTGTCCTTGTTTCTTTGAGTTGTTTGGGTCCTACTTGAACCCCCTCTCTTAGAACAAGTGGGTTGTCCAATATGAAAAGGTAATTACCCAATTCGCAAACACAATTTCAATCTTTAATCACCATCATTATCATCACTTTTGAGCATAATCTCATTATCCAAAGTGTTTTTTGTGGGATTGGTTAAAGCATGTGAATATAAGGTTACAGTGTAGTATCCACGTTTACAAAACTCAATTAGCAAATTGAGTGCTTCGCTTCCCTATTTTATTATTCAGTGAAAATCATTTTCTCCCTTCAGGTTTATCTTAAAAAACAAATTTCTCGTAGTTTTGAGCAATAGAATTTTTTCCCTTTTATCTAAACATCAAGTCATTCGCTGGTAGTTTGAAATTCAATTCGAAGCATGGTCGTGCACAACATAACCAATGTGCCGCACGCTTAGCCATTGCCCAACATGTTCATCCTTCCTCGTGCTCAGAAGCCTAAAGCGTTATCTCTATGCGGCTCAACGCAACCTTGAGGCCAAATTCCAGTGCGCCCAATACACGAGCAGTACGCTTGGCCATCTACTATCTAACAGGGGCAACGTCCCTCTGTCCCTAGACTTTAGGCCTCCAGAATGTCCCAAGATGCAATATAAGTAATAAAACTTGAATAGGAAGATGAAATTCAAGAGAGAAACAATTCGAGCTCAAAGCTTCTTCTTTTCTGAAGGAGAAAAAAATGAATCACACATGCTGAGCCACTATCTCTAATCTAATATATACATCTAATTCTAACAAACAACTAACTCCTAACACCTAATACAAGTGTATTTTAGTTACTAACTTCTAAGTATTACAAATACATCTACTGACTTAAATTAATTACACTTCACTACCCTAGTATAACATCATTAATATTATTACTCTCCCTCAAGCTAAAGGGTGTACAGATATTGAGCAACCCCAGCTTGGAGACTAAGTATTCATGATGTGGTCTTGCAAGTCCTTTTGTTAACATATCTGCTTGTTATTCTTTTGACTGCACAATCTTGGTTCCACATTCCCATTCTGAATCTTCTCCCTTATAAAGTGACAATCGGTTTCTATGTGCTTTATTCTCTAAACTGGATTCTCAGCAATATGAATTGATGCCTTGCTGTCATACATTAGAGTCACTGACAACTTTAAATGGACTCCCGGCTCTGTATATAGTCTGATCAACCAAACAACTTTTGATACTATAGAAGCCATACTTCTGCATTCAGCTTATGCTGAACTCTTGGAAGGTTTTGGCTGCTTCTTTGATTTTCACGAGATTAAAGAGTCTCCAAACTTCACTAGATAGCCTGTCACAAACCTCCTGGTGTTTGGGCATGAAGCTCACTCTACATCACAATAAGCATGTAGTTCTGCTACTTGCTTGCTTAATGATAGGACTCCTATTCCCAGTTCTTTTTTTTCTTTTAAATGTATCTTACTATTCTCAGTGCTGCTTCCACATAAGATTATTTTGGTTGTTGTAGGAATTGGCCCAAGGTTTGTACAATAAAACTTATATATATTTATGTCATTGTGAGATATACTGCTTTTCTGTCTTCCTTACCAATATGGTCATCATATTCTTTGCATGCTAGCTTTAGATTATACTCTAGAGGAGTCCATGCTAGTTTTGTTCCCCTAAGTCAGATTCTAATATAACCTGCAGAGCGTATTTCCTCATGTTCATAAGTATTTCTTTCTTGGATCTTGCAAACTCTACCCCGAAGAAAAACTTTAGCTCTCCCATATCCTTTATCTTGAAGTCTTGCTGTAGAGTACTCTTTGTCTCCATCAGCAGATCATTATCATTCCCTGTAATGAGTATGTCATCAGCATAGACAAGAACCCACTACTATATTCTGTCTGATTAATAAGAAATGTTCTAGTTGACTTTATACAAAGTCAGATTTTACCAATGCATCTACTAGCTTGACATTCCATTGCGTAGATGCTAGTTCTAATCTATAAAGGGACTTGACAAGATTTCGTAGTAGGCCTAACTCCCCCTTGCTGTGAAACCTTTGAGAAATTTGCATATGAACCTCATAGACATTGTGTACATCAATTTGATGTATGAGCCACCCCTAAACTGTAGCAATAGGGAGAGAACTACCCTTATTGTGACCATTTTCATAACTGGTGAAAGGTTTCTTGGTATTCAAGTCCCTACTTTTGAGTATATCCTTTAGTTACTAGCCTTGCCTTGTATCTTTCTGCTTCACCATATGCCTTTTAATTTTCTTTGTACAACCAATTGCAACATATTGCCTTCTCTCCAGGTGGTAAAGGCACTATGGAGCAAGTCTGATTTCTTCAAGGCCTATCAATTCTGCCTTCATTGCATCAATCAAATTTGGATTTTTGGATGTCTCACTGAAGGAAGTGGACTCAATAATTGCTGAATATGCTGCTAAGTGATCTTGATACTTTATGGATAATCATTTATAGTTCAGATGCTTTCCCAAGGAATAGACACAACGGTTGGATACATGGGTTGTCGCAAAGTCATTCATCCATAATAGTAGAGCTACCCCGGTAGATTTTCTCAAAGGAACAACATGGACATGATTATTATGATTTAGATGTATGTGTACAACTTCAGCTTCGGCTGCAGGTTCCATGCTAGCAACTTCATTACCAGCTGCATGTTCCATGTGTGGAACTTCATCATCAGCAACAAGTTCCTCATATTGCGTATCTGCCACCTCCTCTTCGTGGTTGGATATTTCTAGCTGTATCATCTGGCTCAACATTCTGAAAAACTATTGTTCCTTCTGCACCATTTGATTCTAAATTTTGTGAATCAGTAGGTGTGAGGATATCTCGATCATGTGTCCATTATGGTAGACTAGGTGCAAATAATGAACTCTTGTCAGGACGTGTATTTTTTAAGGGAAATACATCTTCCCTAAAGGTGACATTCATGCTAACAAAAAAGGTCTTGTTAGTTAAATCAAATAACAAATAACCCTTTTGAACTGTTGAATACCCAATCATGATACATGCTAAGGCCATGTCTTGAAACTTATCTCCAATATCTGATAGAGTAGCATAACAAAGACATCTTGGGACCTCTATATATTTTATTGAGGGACTTCTTTTGTGAAATATCTCAAAGGAAGATTTTCCTACAAAGAACTAGAGTTGGCATTCTGTTAATCAAATAAATTGTCAATAATACACATTTAACCCAAAATCTAAGAGGACTATGTCCCTAAAACCTCACCGCTCTGGCTACTTCTAAAATATATATGTGCTTCCTCTGTATGGACAAGATCTTTGATGTATGATGCCAAGACTACTAAACAGAGCAGCACACTCAGAATTGATTAATTCCGTTCCATTATCAGTTCTTAACACCTTAACCTTACTTTTAAATTGATTTTATGCCATTAATAGAAAATTTCTAACTATCTCAATCAAATCAGACTTTAGTTTCAACAAATATGTCCAAGTCATTCTTGAGTGATAATCAACTACTGTTAGGAAGTTTTTATTCCATCATAAGTAATCATTTTATATGGTCCTCATACCTCCATATGAAGCAAATCAAAGATATTTTCTGCTATAATATTACTAATCGGAAAGGGCAATCCTTGCTTGCTTTGCCAAGGGGCAAACATCAAAACTATTTATTATATTTCTACATGCTTCTTCACTAATGTGTAATAACTATCTCATAACTCTTGATGAAGGATGTCTCTGTCACGACCCAAGCCGGAGGGCCGCGACTGGCACCGGACCCTACTCAACGGGCACCGGCGTACCCTTCATCTAACTTTTTTTATTATCTATAAGGCTTGTCATATGCATGTAATCTCGAACAATAATTATAATGAACCGAGACGTCATGCCATGATACGAACATACTTATGTACATAATGTAGCCAACAAGGCTGCAATGCAAAATCATAAAATAAAATACATACGTTTGCCGACAAGGCAATTCAACTGTACATAAGTCAACCCATCACTTGTCTATGCATAAATTGACAATTGTCTATGAGCCTCTACAAAAACGTACATAATGCAACCTATGTCGGAACAGGGCCCCGACATGCCCAAAACAGAATGCGTACCAAGACTGTGGCAAGTCCGAAGGATGGATCTCGCCAATATCTGCTGAACTGAGTAGCCTACTGTGGTGGGGAAGCCTCGTCTATCTGTCTGCCTGGACCTGCAGCACGACATGCAGCGTCCACAAATAAAGGACGTCAGTACGGATAATGTACTGAGTATGTAAAACAGGAAACATAATGTAAGAACAATAATAAGCATCAGGATAAGAGACATACAACCTGTACCATCTGAATGCCTCTGAGGGCGACTAACCATGTCATGCCTGACATGCATATGCATATACATATATTTATATCCTTTTGAAAATCATCATATACATATATACGCCTCTGTGGGCCTCATCATCATCTCATACATATGCCTCTGTGGGCCTCCTCATTATCATACCCAACTGATCAGTGGTTGCACAATAGGTGTCATACCCGGCCGACTATAGCGCGGCTCGGTAGAGTAAAATAGCTGTCGACTATAGCAATAGGAAGAACTAGAAGATTCCACCTCTGGAAAGCGCCTACACCTAATGCCAACCTAGAGTAGCTAGGTGGGGAAGTAAAATTAATCCTTGTTCATAAAATGGATTTGAATGTATCTGAAATGAAAGTAGCACTCGAAATATCATAAGAGAAGAAAAGCAAGTTCGCGCGACTAAGTAGAGTAAAACATATACATATGTATAGTTGCACAATAGGTTCCATACCCGGCCGACTATAGCGCGGCTCGGTAGAGTAAAATAGATAATGCATGCTGGACTTATAAGAGTCATACTACCATGATGAAATAATAACATATCAATCCTCCCATAAGAGGGGAAACAATATACGTACGGCTACCTTCTAAGAGTAGAGTATCTTTGGGGTTCGTTCATTGCATTGTGTACAGTCAGAGTCGTGCAAAAGAAGGAAAATGATAGTCTCACATACCTTGAAATACTTTCCAATCTCAAGCTATGAAACTTCCACGACTTCTTAGTCTACAATAAGAGAAATGATACTACCGTTATTGTTCAGGCGTCGCAACTATTATGTATCGACTGTAACCTATTTTGCAATAAAACGGACAGCACCTCCCCTATATATATGACTTCACACAAGTCCAAACAGTCACCAAACAGCAAAACAACATCAATAAGAATTATATTGAGCCTCCCAAAACAGTCCACGCACAAACCAATCACTTCATACGTACACTGGCCACTATAGTCGTGTCAAACGATCCGGAAATGGTATGAACAACTATCAGGCCACAACCCTAAACATATATGGTGTTTCTCCACACCCTTCCTCATCCAAAACTCCACAAATCAGTAGTATAACACGCAGCTTTACA
>MCJB01013714.1:6295-17211 GCA_002018475.1 Nicotiana obtusifolia | reverse complement strand
GTTCACAAAAATAGTTCGCTACAAGTGAATAACTCGAACTCACGGCTTCCGATCACCGTCCCGTGAGTTCTTACACACATAGAACGACTTACCAAGAATTAACAGTAGAAAAAATGTATTAAATAGATCAGTAAACTCACCTTGCTTGTTAGATAACTCAGCCCTTGCTTTGGTTCCTCAAACTCTAGGGTTTACCTTCAACTAGAACTTGAAAGAGGGAAAAATCGATTAGGGTTTGTTTGGGATTATTTTGGGGAGGGGTTGCAGGGGTTCTTTTCATTTTTGAGGCTGTGAAATAATAGTGAATTAACTGGCTTTAGAATCTTTTAAAAGCCCTCTCTTAACCGACTTTGGGCTTTTTAAATTTTTGCCCTAAATTTTGGCAAGTAGGTGATGCACCTACTTGTCACCTACCAGCCTGCGCAGTTCTACGGAAATACAATTATCTCAATACTCCAAGATCGTATTGACAAACGGTTTGAAGCATTGGAAACTAGACTCATAGACCTTTAATATGGTAGGTAGATCACCCTGTAATTCCTTGTAAATTGGGAGAAAATCGCAGAAACATTTGACCTAACGTTTAAGTAAAATTGTGAACCTAAGTTGCGACAACTTTTATCGACTTTTGTTTCATAACTCGTTTGACTTCAAGACTTATGAAACGGATATAATATCATTTAAATACCTTAAAACATGACATCTTGGTAATGTTAAACACCTCTCGATTTTCCCAAAAACGCGAGTTACAACATCCTTAACTTGTTTATCCTCTAATACTTGTTAACCGCCCTTATACACCTTTGCATCGTTTAGGACAAATAGGACTAAACTCTTATTGTCTCAAAGGTAATTCTCTTCTCGAACCAAGGTAGACTATCTTACGGTGTAATCTAACACGTAAAAATATGGGTTATAACACTATATTACCCAGATTCTTAAAATCTAGAAATATTGCGACCAACGTTGGTCGCTTATTGTAAAATAATTCTGTTCTTCAGTTTAGCGACCAGGGTTGGTCGCTTAATCAAAATAAATATAAAAATATTAATTATATTGCGACCAACGTTGGTCGCAATTTTTCAGATTGTAATAAATAAGAAATACCGTTAGAGACCAACGTTGGTCGCTAATTTGCGACCAAAGTTGGTCTCTATATGTTCTACCAGAATGTTTGGTCCTTTTGCCTTAGAGACCAAAGTTGGTCGCAAATTTGCGAGTGACCACCTGAATTGTGACCAGGCCTGTTCGGTCGCTTTTTGGTCGCTTTTGGACAAAAAGAGACCAACTTTGGTCGCTTTTTAGCTGATTTCTAGTATTGTAAATTAAAAAAGGTTGCCACCTAATGTTTAAAGGTATATTAGGGTACCTATAAGTCGGATAATGATCAGCAACCTAGTGGTCCGCTAAACAAGTGAGAATCTAGGTAAGAGTTCTAAATATTCTAAGGGAAAGGTGTTAGACATCTCTTAAAATTTACCCTATGATAATTCCTTAAACTTAGTCTAAACATAGGGAAGGAATTATTTATATTCTAGTGTATAAATTATTTACAGTTACTAAGTTAGTCTAAATGAAGGCTTAATTAAAGTGATAGGGTGTCTTAGTCTTGTTAGGAGATAATTTGGGGAAAATGGGCTAATAGTTTGTTTGAGCAAAGAGTGTCTAATTAAGAAATGTTTTACAAATTGTTTCCCAGAAAATAATAAAAAGTTGTTTTATGACGTAAGAGATAGTCAAATCTATGAGTTTTGTCACAATACTTGACCTTAAACGTGTAAAAATTATACCTCAACTATGTTCAAAGGAATATGTTTCGCCCGGGTTACTACGCTTCTAAAATTATTTAGTCTTTGTGAAAATCGGGTCAAAATTACGTTTTACTTGTGCGTTTTTTCTTCCAAAATATTTCCGTTTCTAATTTTGCCAAAGTGATCAGTTGCACTCTTTGAATGATTAATTTCTTGATTCTGATCCAATTCTACAAATGCTTCAAACAAAATCCATTAGAGAAAACAAACAGGTGAAAACATAACTTAATTTATACTCAGCTAACATATACTCAAGTTTAGAGGTTACTAGCCTTGTGAAGTGAAACTTTTACCTTAATCGCATTTGCCTTTGTCCCACGTGATTAGTTATATTAAGGTTATATCCTAGCAAGTAAATCAAAGTAAAAATCAATGAACATGTAATATCAACGTCAGTTTTCATAGCACGCATGCACAAAAATGAACTAATAAATTGCTGTAGTATAAAGTAAAGAGGCTAGACTATTATAATGGGCAAACAAAGCATGCCCATTAATTTAAATAAGCAGCAAACATCAGCAACAATATATTGACGAGAAGAACAACAGCCCAGGTTGAACTTGGGTCAGAGTTCCAGGTGGACTCCACTTGTCCAAAGTACTCATGCAAAAAAATGAAGGAACATCCAATTAGTATTTGCATATAAGGGTAAAAGTAGAAATGTGAGAAATAAATATGTAATTGTAATATAAAGCAAACAAGCGGGATACATTTATAATAATCCTCCAAAGATCAATCAAAGTCAATAGCTATTGACTAGGGTGAACCATACCTCCTTACAAGGTTTCGTTTTGACCCCCTAATACTTCAGAGTTCAAAAGGGTCTCAGGAACTCCGAACAGTACTTGTGCCTGGATGGGATCCCTTGTAGTGACGTTAGTTCCACGACAAAATCCAATAGCTATTTATAGTGTCTTCTCATGGAGGTTAGACACTAATAATATTGATTTAAAATCCTAACAAACAAAGTAGCCAACTACAATTACTTATCTCAAGTTGGAGATTCTTTCTTAAGGCACAGAGAAATAAAAATTAGTACCTCAAATCATGTCAATAGAATGTCATATGAGATTAAAGAACTCATTTAAGCAAAGCAACACCGATAAGCAGATTATATCATGGGCAGAACAATCAACATAGTTAACTAAAGCATCATATTTTTATTGCTCTCAACAATCCAATCATAGTCAAAGATCATGGTATAGAATAATGTTACCAGATATGGTCATGGAATCTCAAGAACTCTTCACAGGGATATTAAAGCTCAGATATAACTTATAATCATCTGCATGCCGCGTCACATATAATCCTCAGAAATTATTATCTTTGACACATGACTGGTCAAATGATACGTACACAAGGACAGCTTATCACAGTTTACTCCCATAGACATGCTTTCTACATTAGAGTTGAATTCAAGTTTGGAATACTGATCTAAGTTGTCTGACCACATACTTAAGCAGAAATATTGGACAAAGGCTTCAACTAGAGATTTTTTCTGCAATTAGTAAGTACATCATAACGACCTGGCCGGTCGTTTTGAGTATTTTAGTCTCGTTCCCTCAATTTAATGCTTTACATATATTTATTTATGATTATGTGACTTGCGCAGGTGGTTGATTTGATTTCGGGAGAGTTTTGGATTGAATTGGGACACTTAGTCCCAAGGTTGGAAGCTTAAGTTGTAAGAGTTGACTCGAGTTTGACTTTTATATAGACGACCCAAGAATGGTATTTTGATGGTTACCGATTCGTATGGTGATTTTGGACCTAGGCTTATGTCCGTAATTGGATTTAGAGGTTCCTAGGTTGATTTAGCTCTATTTGGCGAAATTTGAAAAGTTAAAAGTTTTAAAGGTTCATGGGTTTGACCGGTAGTTGAGTTTGATGATATAGGTTCGGATTGTGGTTTTGGGAGTTAGAAGAGGCCCATTGTATCATTTGGGACTTGCATGCAAAAGTTTAGATCAAACCGAGTTGATTTAATATGGTTCGACATGACTTTTGGAAGTTGAAACTTCACTAGTTCCTTAGTCTTGAATTGAAGTGCGATTCATGGTTTTGATATTTTTTATGTGGTTTGAGGCCTCGAGTAGGTCTGTGTTAAGCATTGATTGGTGGATGGGGTCTCGAGGGACTTGGGTGTGTTTCAGATTATTTACGGAGCATTTTCATATTTTTGGATAGACCTGTTTTAGTGTTTTCGCACCCGAAAGGGCCTAGCCACATGTACGAGTCCACAAATACGGACCTGGGGCCGCAGAAGCAAAGATAGGATGAAGGAGTTAGGGACCTCATATGTGGAAGGCTTAGCCCAGAAGTAAGGCCGGATCGTCAATGGAGAGACCTAAGAAGCGGGTGCACAGGTGTAATTTGTGTGACCATGCGGTTGGCCGGGTGTTTAAGTGAGACCTCAAATGTGAGATTTTCACTGCAGATGTAGTATATTGGTTCGCAAATGAGGAATCACAGGGAAAACTATTATATTTTGAGGGTTTATTCATTTTCACTACTATATTTTGACATTTGATATTGATTACCACATGGATTATTACACCTAGTTTATGTGAATTGAAGATGGAATTTGGAGGTATTTAACTTTGATTTTTTAGAGTGAAAATTTATCATTTGAGGGTCTATTTGAGGTTGGATTTCGATAAAAACACACATATTTAGACTCATATCGGAATAACTGTTTGGGATTCATGGTTTTATCCAATTTCGGGTGCGTGCTTGAGGTTGACTTTCTGGGTTGACTTTGCATAATTGAATCACGATCATAGCTTTATTATTTGGGGTTGTTTTCTATTGCTTTTATTGATATTATTAATTTATTTTTGCTGATTCGAGCCGTCAAGAGGTTGATTCACGCGGGAAGGGATTATTATATTACTGATTTAGCTTGCTTGTGGTAAGTATCTTATCTAAACTTGGTTGAGGCACTACTTTCCTGATTTATTAGTGATAGCTACGTTCTATGGGTGGTGCACATCTGAGAGGATTGAGCTCATATGCGTACACCAGGGTAATATTCATGCTTGAGATAGTGATTAGGCTATTTCATGCCATGATTTGATTGATAAGCTTCATGTTATCATACTTCTTATGTTGCAATCCCTTTGTGAGCTTGTTGAATCATGTTAGAGATTATTTGTTGGTTGATCTCTTGCTAAAACATGTTAGTTGCTACTCTTGTAACGTAATCGCCTGAATAGAACTGTGGTAGCACACTTCTCACATGCCTACACTTTAGCATATCATTTATATCAGTCCATGTGTATGTAAATTGATATTAGTCCGTGGGAAGCAAATAGAATTTACGCCAAATTAGAACAATCACTCAAAAGGTATCAAACACTTCGATCACGAAGTAATGGTCCATGTTGAAACTTCATAGGATATTCAAAAGCCAAGAGCAAGGATTTTCAGGCTTATACCTAACTTTACGGGAGTCATGATAAAATAGAGAAACAAGAAAACTAATGAAACAAGATGAGCTTGAACTTCCTCAAGCTGTCTGAAACAAAAACAACAAGGCCTTATAGACATGGGATCTTCAACAACAAACAACTCTATGATGATAGAGGATAGCATTTATTACTAAAATTAGCATCAAAGCAAATAACTTAAATCAACAAAAGCTTAATAAACGGGCAAGACAGTGTTAAATTCATGATATCTAACATGCTACATAGAAAGATCCTCCAAAATGCTTCACAAAAACCTCAGCTAGTAAAGTTTGAGAAAACAACTATTAACATGAGTTTTTTTAACTAACATCCACTACACCAGTCAATCATGAGAACTATCAAACTTATTCAACATGCACACAAATTCGAATATCGAAGTAAACGGAATAAAGCATACTGACATTTCTTAGGGCAGCAAACCAAGTATTGAACTAAGCCGTCTAGGGAGTTATACCCGGAATCAGCTCAACAACCAACTCGATCAGGATAAATGAAAGAAAAGGAGAAAGACATTGAGTAAAAAGATTGGAGATGTTAATGCCTTTTCAATTAACTCTAGTGTAGTTACTAGACTATTGATTCATGGTTGGTGAGGGCATTAAAACCAAGTATTTATAGCCAAACTTTGGGGCTTTAGGGTTTCAATTTTAATTTTAGGCAAGAAATTATGACAATACTGATGATGAAATTAAAAAAGAAAAACAAAAGAACAGAGGTGAAAATCAGTGATAGAAAGGGTGAAGAATCGTAGCCGTTGAGGATTTAGTCCTCTAGACATAACTTTTACACAGAGGTCCTTGATTTTGACCTCTTGATTTTCAGGTCTGTTGACTGCCATTTTGATCCTTGCTTTTAAAATTAATTTATTTATATTTAGTAATTTAGAATGAATGTTTTTGAATATATTTTTCAGTCAATAACATCTATTTTTACAAAAATAAACTTGGTACTAGTAATTATGAAGTTGATAATTTAACTTTTATAATTATAATTATAAATATATTATACCTACCATTTTATGATAAGTAAAATAACCTTATATATAGTACAAGGTCTTGTAATTAGTTTAATTAGTTACTTTTTTATTTTAGTTAATTGGTTTATCATTTCCAAAATTCGAAACTAATATTACGGTTTGAAAAATAGAGTAATTTTATAATTAATTACTTTACAATAATTAGTAGTGTATATGATAATTATAATTTATTACCTTTTATTAAAACTAATTTAGTTTATATAATTTAATTTCAAAAGGGATTAAAAGTGACTAAAGGCTTTAATTGCAATTCTCTATTAAATACAAAAGGGTTGTTCTTAAAATCAATAACAGCTTAGTGACAAGCCCAAACAAATCCGACCCAGTCCAAACCCTCTCCCTACTCCACCTTGGCGATGCACTCCCCTCTCCTTGAACGAATCGCAGCTCAACACGTCACCTGTCTTCATCACTCACAAAGAAAGCACAACAGACCTGGACCGTTGGTTTATTTCATCAATGGTGCACTTTTAATCTTTCATTTCCAATTATTCTTTAATTCTTTAATACTTAATCTCCACCATCTGATTAGGGAGATCCAAAGGTCATCGTTTTTTGTAATTTAAACATTTTATAAAATCTTTATCTCCATAAATATCAGGGCCGTTGATCAAAAGATGCAACTGCCTGGATTCAATCTCGTATTTTTAACATTGAGAAACCCCCAAACCCTAATTCATTTTCATCCAAGCCCAGCCTCCCCCTTTTCCTTTTCCTCCATATTCGCTCAGACCTATAGCCACATAAATCTTGAAGACCTTGCACAAATTCGTGCAAGGTCAAAGAATCAACCACAAAATCATTCTCTCTGTCCCTACTAGCCATGATTCTCGCCCTGAACTTCCTCTTTCGTTGTTATAATGCAAAACCAAATCAAAACCCTAGGTCTAAAACAGTGACTTGGGATTTCATTCGCTTTTGGCTCTGTGCTTTATAATCGAAGCAAGCGTAAAGACATTAGCTAGCTTCATCAGTAATATTCGATATCCAGAGGTCAAATGCAATGACCACTGATATTACGGTTCCGACCAACGGTCTCTCATGCCTCAACGGTCGATCTCTTACTTCCCCATACCCAGGTAATTTTTATGATGTTTTTCCCCTCTGTCGTCTCTGATTTCACTCAATAGTTCTTACATCATCAACTCTCCGTCACCTTCCACTATCTAGTTTGAATCTGTCGAAATTAAGGCATTGAATTCCACTTTAAATAGGGCTTTTAATGCTCTCACCTAACAAGAGCTAAGAGGCCTAATACGAGCACAAAAATCAATGGCTAAGCAAGCCTTTGTTTGGTCTACTTCTCAAAATGAGGTCAGTATACCTCAACCCCTTTTCTTTTTGATTGCTTTGTTCCAAATTATGACTCTACAATTGTATTTCTATTGATTGCTTTTGTTTAAAATGTTTGTCATCAGTTTATGATTGTTTATTTATCCTGAAGCAGCCTTTGAGGCATTACTGTAAAAGTGTTGGTATCTTTATATAATTGTTGATTACATCTGAGAGCCTCATTCCATAAAATGGTATCTTAATGTAACTAGGCTAACTCTAATGAACTCCTGGAAATATTCTTATATGTATTCTGTCATGATCAAGTCATCTCTTATGAATTAGGCTATAATCATATCTGATGTGACTGATTATTAACTATTATATTGGTAAGTTAAATAGAACTTCATCATGTTTAGATCATTGCCCTCAATCTGTACAGTTGAACTAGATTTCATAATGATATTATTAACTTAATTTCATAATATTTGACACCCAATCGTGTTTGTTAAGTCATAAGGGCTGGAACATCTTATGTATGTACTTGAATAAGAGTTTTGCGTCCATCTTTGTTTGTCCTTCATGCTCATGCTTGTGCATCCAATATCATCAAAATTGTCACGACCCGGATTTTCCACCCTCGGGAGTCGTGATGGCGCCTACTGGTGAAAGCTAGGCAAGCCAACCAATTCAACTAAATCCAGCCATAAATAAACAACACAATTTAACGAGCGAAATGCATAGAATATTTCAAAAAGAAATCTCTTTTACAAACTACCCAAGATCTGGTGTCACAGTTTCACAGACTATCTAAGAGTACTACAAACAAGGTTCTGAAAGAAATAACAAAATACCGTCTCCGAACTACGTGGAAGAAATAGGTAAAAAAAAGGGGCAGGGGACACCAAGATCTGCGAACGTCTGCAGTACTACCTTGGGTCGCCTGATAATCACAACGCTGGAAACTTTCTACTGTCCGAAGCCTACGACACTGGGATCTGCACAAAAGAGTGCAGAGTGTAGTATCAGCGCAACCGACCCCATGTGCTGGTAAGTGCCTGGCCTAACCCCGGCGAGGTAGTGACGAGGCTATGACCAGAATGCAGATAAACCTGTTTAGTTATAAACGTATATGTATCTACAGCAGAAAACTAGAAATACATAAACAATTTAAACGGGGAAAAGGAAACATACATTGCAATAACAGACAAATAAAGCGAAACGAATCATCAACGATTAAGAAGGAAAACTGCAATTTAGCCTTGGACACAGTGAGATGAAATACAAGCCATCTTCACCTCCCGTAACCTTTTGTTGCAGGCGTGGAACCCGTTCCCACTTACAGTAACCTCTTGTGGCAGGCGTGCCACCCGCTCCCACTTACAATTCACCTGTGGTAGGCGTACCACCCGCTCCCACTTTCATAATATCTCGTGGCAGGCGTGCCACCCGCTCCCACTTACAATATATCCTATGGCAGGCGTGCCACCTACTCCCACTTACAATACCACAACAATCACAAGAAGCCCCGGCAAGGGAACAAGGCAACATAACGACTTCCCAATTAGGGAATCAACAACATCAAACAATCATCCTGGCCAGGGGGAAATCAGCTATAACCAAACCATATTCGACTCCTATTTAGCTCAATCAATGTTAATACTTAATTACAGTCGAAGTTCTACAATTAACCTCCTAACCCAATTATCGATTCATTAAACCTAGACACGACGCTACTATTGTGACACCGGATCCCTTAAACTCCTAATGAACTCCTAAGACACTACCCATGACTCAAACACTGAACCCCTTTTTGACTTCTAACACTTCCTTATTCAACTAGTCCATCTAACAATCTAAATTATGCCGAATAAAAGATACATCAACCTGTAATCACGAGGAACAATTATAATGATAAATTCATGTGGCAGGCGTACCACCCGCCCTCATTTCAAGATATCTTGTGGCAGGCGTGCCACCCGCTCCCACTTATATTACAACAACAATCACAGATAATATTTTGCAATTTGAACAATAATTTCACAACACTTATCAATATGTGACCCACGGTCATGCTCGACACCAATGTATAGGTACTCGTCACCATACCTATACATTGTTCTCAACAAGAAGCAATTTAACAATTAGCACAGAATTTCTAGTCCCTCAAGCTAAGATTAGGACAACCACTTACTTCGCTTCGCTTTCAAAATTCAAGATTTCCCAAAGAGTCCAAATCTCTGCAACAATCCAAAGCCACAAGCTTTCGAGCCTCAAATTCGTCTGAACCCTTTTTGGTACTGCTCACGATGGGTTTTTGCAGCAATTTGAGCTGAGGTTCTTGGGGTTAGAGAGTGGGAAATTTCATAACTGATGTTGGGGTGTTGAAAGGATGATTTCACGGTTCTTTTTCAGTGTATTTGGGGTTGTTTTCAGACGATTTCTCAGCTGGGTTTTGGTGAGTTTATATGGGAAGGGCTGAGTTGATAATTTGGAGTTGATAGCTATGTCATGGAGGTGTTTTTCATGGAATTTGGGGCTATTTCAAGGTGATTTAGAGGTTGTTTTGTTGGGGTTTGAGGGTGTTTTGGAGAGGTTTTTCTGAGATGGTGTCGAAAATAAGTGAGTTTTTGCGTGTTAGGGTTGTTGGTTTCTATTTATAGTGGGTTAAAAATCGGAATGAAAATAAGTGGCCAGATGCTAGAATGCGATCGCATTCTGGTCGCAGAACACATATGCGGTCTGCATTTGGGCCGCATTTCTGACACAATATTTGACCCAAAACTCTGTCTCACTCTGCGATCCTACTGTCAAATCTGCGGTTCGCATTCCTGAAATGCGATCGCATTTCTCTTCGCATTTTCGACGAAAGGTTTGCCCAGTTTTTCTGTTTCACTATGCGATGCCTGTGCGAGATATGCGGTTCGCATATCTGAAATGCGATCCGCATTCTCGTCGCATTTTCGACAAGAAGTTTGCCCAGTTCTCTGCTTCGTTATGTGATGAAGGATGCCAACTATGCAACTCGCATTTGCACATATGCGATCGCATAGTGGACTTTGCGACACCTTTTGCCCTTTTTCTCTTATCTCTTGAATTCTTTTCCCTACTCTTGGGTTCTTATACCTCATTTACTGCAAGAAAAATAATAAGATTGCATAATCACAAGGAAGGATTTGCTCTTTAAACAAGCCAAACCTATATGATTTACTACCACGTGTTTCTACGACACATCGGGTCGTTACGTTCTCCCCCTCTAAGACAACCGTTCGTCCTCGAACAGACAGGATAAAGAAGTACCTGGGACGGGAAATAGATGTGGATAAC
>MCJB01013703.1:135550-154385 GCA_002018475.1 Nicotiana obtusifolia | reverse complement strand
CCCCCCCCCCCCAACTTCTGGTCTATTTTGTCGGTCAAACATATTTGCTAGTATTATCTAATCTGTTATTTTTATCTATTCTTTAATTGAATAATTAATAAAATAGCGTAGACATTTAAGATGAAAAATCAAACAAGCCAAGGGAAAAAGGCAAATATTCTTTTCTGATATTTTTCTTATTCCAATTAACTTTTTCTTGTATTTCACTTATTTCTTTATGGTGCTCGGGGGAAGGTCCAGACTCCAGAGGAAGAGCAGTTGAGTGTTGAACTTGTTCTGTATTTATTGTGGATATGGTGAATTTTGTAAGCTAGTATATGGGAGCCAGACTGGCTAACTGTTTGAGTTATTGCAACTTCTGACTTTTGTGAGAACATTTTCTTCTTCATTGCTTTCTTTTTAAGCAATGTTTTCTACCTGCACTTTTTATTTTTCAAGAACCAAATATATAATGCCAAAATTTTTAGACTACTTGTACACTTCGAATCATGCATGCAAAACACGGTATTGTATGTATTTTAAGTGGATCTTCTTGTTCCGCCATCTAGCATATATATGTTCTTCGTATAACATTTTTATTATAAAGTCTATCTTAAGTGGCTTGGTTGGCTAAGGTCGGAGTTTTTCACATTTTTGTCTAAACTTCAACCTTATTCTGTCTATTAGTAATTCAACCGAAGACGAACGAAATTGTTTTAATCAAAAAATAAAGTCAAAATTATGTATTCGTGACTATATTATAAACTCATAGATATATGAAGTTGAGAATGTAGAACTACAAGTTCGCAGAGACTAATTAGAGATGGAAAAGTAGTCAAATTCTACACAATGAAAAATGAGAAAAACAAGTTGAGGATGTGGTATCTAACCTTCATTATATCTTTCCTTCTTTAGAATATCTTCCCAATTTGATGAAACAAATGCAAATATTGCACAATCACAAGGGAATGAAAGGAGTGTTAGAGAGTGATGAGGAGGAGTTGTGTTGCTCACTTAATTTGAGCAATGGCCTAACATATTTATACTAGTTGAAACAATGTACTAAACTAATACTCTAAGTTTGTCTCTTTAAAAGAGAACCTTTGAATCAAAAAGTGGGAAGAAAAAAAATTCTTCATTTATTGCTTCAATTTCATCCACTGTTGCTGACAGAGAATTAGGTTCTTTTGATATTAATCATTCCCATAAAATAATGGAGGCCAAAGATTATATGTCTTTTGTGCCGCAATTGAGAGCCAATCGATTTTTATTAATTAGTCAAACGTCTCTTTATAATGGTCTTTGGAATAAAACGGTGCTACCTCTTTCCCTTTCTTAATCATATATACAAGACTTAATTACCATTAATGGATGGACACAGTATCCAATTCTACACATGAGGCTCCCCGAAGCCTTAGGAAAGAAAGGTTGTAAGAGAAATATTTTTCACCTTAATTTAACTCACTAATTTTGTGGAGTGGGGGATTATAGTATCGCCTTTTCTGCTCTACTTGTATTTTGTTTAGTTTGATGAGTGAATTAACCTTATTTCAAAGGGTTAATCTTGGCATCTTTGAGTTCACAACAAATTGTCTTTAACTATCAACCACCCCTTAAGGATCTATAAGAGTGCTGTATGTTGATTTGTTTGTTTGAGAAGAGAAGAAAACGAAAATATCTTAAAAGATATTGTTGTCGATCGCATTTTAATTTGCCCTCTTTGAAACTGGGTTTGACATAAAGAATTAGAATTATAGCTATACAGACCGACAAATATGTAATATTCTTTATTTTCTCTTGGTTTTTGAGTTGTTAATATGATTACATACAATGCCACATATTTATGGGGAAAATCCACAAGTTACGTACATTATGGAAACAATAGGCTATTTTAGTAGAGCTTTTCTAGTGTTGGGAAAGTTTTATATGCCTTGCCTTTGCAAATAATACATGAAATATTCAGCGAAGCTGTCTATTTTATCAACACCAATATCAATATTTATATTTTATCTGTGTCTGTCAATTTATGTCTATCAATCTATCTATATCTATCTATCTTATATATTACTATAAAACCATGAAGATAATATAGATGGACGAAAATATCCTTAACATTTAAATATTACTATTAGTCCAAAAGCGTATAAGTGTTCAATTTGTAGAGTCCAAGTCAAAATCGCATACTGTCGTTGCTCATCTTCTGTAATCGGAGCTTGCTTATTTAACTTAACCTATTTGCTTTTAATATTTTTCTATGTTTTATAGGAAATTTATAACGTTCACTGCTTTGAAGAAGTTGAGCTTGGATTCAAGAATTTTAAGACCAATTAAATTGATGGACGCTCAATTTCATGTTCAATCTTTTCTATGTTTTCATGGGAAGTTGATAACGTCCACTATGCCTAGGCTCATTGTACATGTTTTTCTTTTTCTGGTGAATTGGATGGTGTTTTTATAAGAAATACATAAACATAACTTTATTGTCCTGGCATTCTTCCCATGCAATTTCAATTTAATTTCATACTTTTGAAAGTAATTCCATGTTGAAAGTAATTGACGATGTTGTCTCTACTCCGTTAAAAAAGTAGTTTTCTCAGTTCCTTATGATCACGTTCACAGGTTCTTAATACGAGAATATTCAAGAACAATTATATCTAAGCCCAGCTGACATGCCCAACTAAGAGTTTTACATACAATCCATATATTGAGAGCCTTCTTATTTCAAACTATAAACTGAAATTACAAGAAATATTTTACAAAATGATTATCTACTGAAGCAACTTGCGTTAAACAAACAAAGCTTTTTACCTAATAATATCAAATGAAACGAATTAAAATACTCAAATGAATCACAACTACAATTAAAAGCATAAATAAAAGACGGTGTAGAAATGTGAACATAATAAATGGAAAAAATTAATAACGGATTTTGAGAGATTAAGAAAAGGTTAGTCAAAATGATACATTAAAAAGATTTAGATTTTATGAAGGGAAACTGTTAATTCCTATGAGTCTAACAACATTACTGTTCAACACGAAATGTTGTTTAACTAAAATATTTTTAAAATTTTAATTGATCTCTATACCTTTATTTACGTTAGTTTTAATATAAACCAGCCAACTAATTCGGTAAAACGAACATACTTAATATAGAGGTGGAGTTTCAAATAAATATTGCCTCTAAATTGGTCTTCTTTGGTTGTTGGAACTAAACTGTAAAAGCTGTCCTTCAAATGGATAAATAAATTAGTCCAAAGTCATTACAGTCACTTTATTCACAAACAAATACTCAAGAAATTGCCAAAAAAGGCCCGTCAGATAGCAACATTTCAAAATATTTACATGAGACAGTCCTCATTAAAATATCATCGACTCATAAAAAGTTATTTGTAATTATATTAGTGCATTATAATCTAACTGATATTTAGGAAGTCGTAAGAATAAATTCTATGAACATATTTCAAATGCTATTAGAACGATATAAGATATATAAGTCATCTGATACTCAATTACATTAACGCACACTAAAAGCATTAATTATTTTTTAAAGAGTATGCGTAGAGTACCACAAAATATGAATGAATAAACTTGATTAGGGATGATAATGTGAAAAAGTTGAAGAAAACTCTATACAACTCGTGTGGAGATTTGAATCAACAATTAATAAAGACAAACCCTAAATAAAACAATCTTGAGTTGTGGAGATTTGAATCAACAATTAATAAAGACAATCCCTAAACAAAATAATCTTTCAAGATTATATTACGAAGAGCCAATTTTAAAGAACATGATTTTTATTTGTAGATGGGTGTAGAGGAATAAGAAAAAATATTATGATATTATGCTTTACTTACAAATGTTAGATAATGAGATGTGATATCTCTAACAACTAACAACTAAAGATGTTAGTAATTATATTTTAACAGGGTCATACCGTTCAGGCTAGATTCGACTTGCCTCTTTAAACAACTAAGATTATCATTACAAATATATTAAAGCGGAGTGATGATATTAAATTGCAAAAACGAAAGCAATTGATGATCAGCGATGGATACCTATTGCCAAGCGTCAGATAGTCGAAACAGTTAAGAAGAACTTTAAAAATAATAAACATATCAATAAACCGTTTGGTGATAAGTAGTGATTTTGAAGGTAATCTCCGTCAAACACTAAGACTAATTCTAAAATTGATGATAACAGAGAATATAAACAAGAGTTTGTACAATAATGATATCAAATGAAAATGATTCAGCACAAGGATATATGAGAACCAACATAAATCCAGCATAGTAATTTCTTTGCTTCTTCCCAAACGGAGAGGAGTAATTATTTTCAACGGACTTGTGTTCTTCAATGACGATAAATAAAATATATGTTCAAACACAAGATCAAATGTTAGACTATATTTATAGATAGTGATTTCTTTGCTTTTTCCCAAACGGAGAGGAGTAATTTATTTTCAACGAACTTGTGTTCTCTAATGACGATAAATAAAATATATGTTCAAACACAAGATCAAATGTTAGACTATATTTATAGCAAGACATTTTCTCACACATACGCCTTTCTGTTACGCCTTTTAATAGAATTATTGATACAAGAGTTTTTGGATCACGACAAAGCGATAAAAAGAAGACATACTAAAAATCATCTACAGTATAACTAAAAAATACTATTTGACAAACTTAATATTAAGTGATCATCTTTGCAGTTCAGACAATATCTAATCAATTTAAATTTTATTAATTTCAACTTTTAAAATAATATATCATTTTTTCAATTGCTTTATTACAACCTTTTTTCTTGCATATAGTTTTATAATGAAGTTAATTTATAATTCTTTGATATAAATAATTAATTAAAAATTCACGTAAAACACACGTACATAAAAAGTTAGAAATTAGTAATTATTAAATACATATACTAGATTACTTGTTTGTAGTAAAAACTGAAATATCAAACGGCCGTATTATTGGTATCAAATGCGAAATAACTGTTGGAACTCATTAAATTATACGAAGACATAACTGCAATTTTCAGATTCACTGCAGTATAGGAAGTATAAAAAATAAGTTTTTCCTACTTTTTTTTCCGTTCGTTATCTAATACTCGGAGGGCCTAACTAGACCTGATTCGTGTTATATAAGATCTATTAAAGAAGAAATTGCTTCCTACTAAAAAAATTCATTCCTAAAGTTCAAAGTAGAAATTTTAATTAATGAAATTTTTATTCGTGTTATACTCGATGGTTTTTCTATTACTATATATTTCTTATCCTTGTGGAATGTGGTCTGCAAGAGCCACTTTTGTGACACGTTGCATACCAACGACACACGTCTACTTTTTTCTCTTACGCAGCAGTAGGGAAACCTCTTCAAAGTAATTACTTCACACTCGAGGTTTTGTACTTCAATTTGCATTTTTATTTACTGTTACGTTTCTAATTTCAATAGTTTTTGTATAGGGTTGAAATCGGACTCGATTAGTGCACGGCAGATCGGCTCGAAACGCAAAGGGTTAAAAATTAATCCCGAGCTTCTCGAAGTAAAATATAAGGTTAAAACGTCTGTTCTCGAGAACACTGAGCCTGTGATTCACAACTGATCCTGACCCGAACATGCTCGAGGAAAGATCGTTGAACCAAAATAATAGAAAGCCAAAATATCTGTAACAGGTCGAACATCACGGCGGAAATCTCGGCACGAATTAATGGAACCGCTTAATTACCAAATCAGGAGATTTTTTTACCTTATACAGAATTGTACCTAAAGTAGGATTCCCCTACTATATAAAGTGGAGTCTAATTATTTTTAAGGGGGCATTCGTGATCATTAAATAAGTTGTATACTGATCTCTTTAGTTATTATTGTCTGTTTATTTTATCTCCGACCCCGATTGCAACGTTTCTTAGCCCAAGGGCAGTCAACATACAAGGCCAACACCGCCTAACTTGTGTGGTTTGCATTCATTTTTATCATTAATTTTAATTTCAATTTGGTTTCTCATTTTTGTATCAAATTAGATCACATATCCTTAAAACCGCGAATAAATTTAATTGTTATCCGATTTTGAGGCTAAACAGTTTAGCGCGCACCATGGGGCTAAGGATAATAGTGGTTATTTGTACAAATCTCCATAATACACACACTGCTTCACACTTGCTCTTTGAAGTGTCTTTGATTCCAAGCTATAATACAGAAATGTCAAACTCTCAATCGGTACCTCTGCACGTTGACAACGAGTCCGATCACCAAGGTGAAAATAACAACATAGGACCCGGTAATGAGATCCCAATTGAAGATCCGATTGACGCTAATTCACACGTGGTTGTTGATGCGGATCCGCCTATCGACCCTACAAATAGCGTTCATAGAGGAATCCGATCGGTAACTCGAAACCCCTAAAATGTTGAAGAGGACGGGATCGGCCTACGAATAATCTTCGAATTGTTGCAGGCTCAACAGACGGCGATAGTTCATTTACGAAATCGAAGTCATGTACCAAGCAGGGTTGAGCCCGGTCCTTCCCGAGAAATTACCCGCAGGGACGAATCAGTCGTAGGAAGGTCGAATGAATATGAATCGGGGCCGAACCCCAAAATTATAAAGATGCTCGAGGAGTTGACAAATCGAATTAAATCAGGGGAGAAAAAGATCGAGGCAAACGACAAAAAAGTAAAAACCTACAATTACAAGGTAGAACAAATCCCAGGGGCACCCTCGGTGTTAAAAGGCCTGGATTCTAGGAAGTTCGTGCAAAAACCTTTTCCACCAAGTGCGGCTCCGAAGCCGATCCCCAATAAATTTCGTATGCCCAAAATACCCAAGTATAACGGAACGACCGACCCGAACGAACATGTAACATTGTATACATGTGCTATCAAAGGGAACGACCTGGAGGACGATGAGATCGAGTCTGTTCTGTTGAAAAGATTTGGGGAGACCCTGTCAAAGGGAGCTATGATATAGTATCACAACTTACCTCCTAATTCTATTGACTCATTTGCTATGTAAAGGCACATGCATGTGCCATCAAGGTCGAAACCAAGAAATCGGACCTTTTCAAAGTCAAACAAAAGGATAACGAAATGCTCAGAGAGTTCGTGTCCCGGTTTCAAATGGAACGAATGGATCTGCCGACGATCGCTGATGATTGGGCTGTTCAAGCTTTTACTTAGGGACTCAATATTCAAAGCTCGGTGGCTTCACAACAACTAAAGCAGAACTTAATAGAATACCTAGCTGTTACACAGGCTGACATGCATAACCGGTATCAATCGAAAATTAGAGTCGAAGATGATCAGCTCGTGGCCCCTTCGGGGTCCGTCTATCCCGTTACAGCTCTTGACAGAGTCAAAAGGGATATTGATCGTGAACTAAGATCGAACATGGATTGATATCGGCCATATCATGGGGACAGAAGAATTAGTGGATCCGGGCAGAACCCCCTAAGAAATGAAAGGAGAAATCACCGAGGCTAGAGCAGCTGGGGACTCATGACCAAAAGCAGCTTCGAAAGGCCCATCGGGCATAAAGAAGCACCTAGGATATCGAAGTACAACTTTAATGTCGATGCTACCACTATTGTATCGGCTATCGGTCACATCAAAGATACCAAATGGCCTCGACTTCTACAATCTGATCCGACCCAAAGGGATCCTAACCAAATGTGCGCATATCATGGCATTCACAGTCATAGAACGGAAGATTGTCGGCGACTAAGAGAGGAAGTAGCCCGGCTATTCAATAACGGATATCTTCGAGAACTCTTGAGCGACAGAGCTAAGAATCATTTCAGGAACAGGAATTCTAAAAAACAGACGGGGCAAGAAGAACCTCAACACGTCATCAACATGATCATCGGTGGAGTCGATACCCCTCAGGGGCCGATGTTGAAATGCCGGACTCGGGATTACACACCAAAAGGAACTTTATCTTTCAACGACGAGGAGGCAGAAGGGATTATACAGCCCCATAATGACGCACTGGTAATATCTGTACTCGTACATAAAACTAGAGTTAAACGTGTGTTAATCGATCCAGGTAGCTCGGCCAACATCATTCGATCAAGGGTCGTGGAGCAACTCGGTCTACTAGAACAAATCGTTCCTGCAGTCCGAGTTCTAAACGGATTTAACATGGCATGCGAAACCACTAAGGGTGAAATAACATTGTCGATAAATACCGTCGGAATCATTAGGAAACAAAGTTTTGCGTAATCGAAGGGGACATGAGGTACAATGCTCTATTCGGGAGACCATGGATCCACGACATGAGGGTGGCGCCTTTGACGCTACACCAGGCGTTGAAATTTATGACGCCCGACGGAGTTAGAACGGTCTACGGGGAGCAACCGGCCGCAAAAGAAATATTCGCGATTGAAGAGGTGACGCCAGACCCTACAGTTCCAACATCGAAAGGCCCAAACCAAGTGAACGAAGACAAGACAAAATAGAAATCACTGATACCGTCTTCAGCAGATCTGAACAAACAAGTGTATATAGAGGATGACGATTATGGGATTCCTAGATCTTTTATCACGCCTGATAATTTTGATGCCACTAAATCGACGGTCGAGGAACTGGAGCAAGTCATATTGCTAGAGGACTTGCCGGATCGAAAGCTATACCTGGGCATGGGGCTCAGCTTCGAGCTTAGGATAAAACTCATTTAATTTCTTATAACTAATGAAGACTGTTTCGCTTGGTCCCACGTCGATATGACAGGTATCACATTGGAGATAACCACTCACAAGCTGAGCCTGGACCCGAAGTTCCATCCGATTAAACAAAAACGGAGGCCCTAGTCCGAAATCAAACATTCTTTCATCAAGGATGAGGTATCTAAACTTTTTAAAATAGGTCTATTCGGGAGGTCAAATACCTGGATTGGTTAGCAAACATAGTGGTAGTCCCTAAGAAAGGGGATAAATTAAGAATGTGTGTAGATTATAAAGATTTGAATAAAGCGTGTCCCAAAGACTCTTTTCCTTTGCCCAACATCGACCGCATGATCGATACTATGGCCGACCACAAGACCCTTAGTTTTCTCGACGCATATTGCAGGTACAACCAAATACGGATGGACCCGGGTGATCAGGAAAAAACTTCCTTCATCACTAAATATGGCACATACTGTTGTAATGTAATGTCGTTTGTGTTAGAAAATGGTGGTGCCACATACCAACGCCTAGTAAACTAGATGTTCGAGAAACAAATAGGGAAGTCAATAAAGGTTTACATTGACGACATGTTAGTTAAGTCCTTGCGAGCAGAGGACCATTTAAGACATTGCAGGAAATATTTAGTATACTGAAACAGTACAACATGAAGCTGAACCCAGAAAAATGAGCGTTTGGAGTGGGGTCGGGTAAGTTCCTCGGATTCATGGTATCGAATCGGGGAATCAAGATCAATCTTGAAAATATCAAAGCCATTGAAGATATCACGGTCATGGACAATGTGAAAGCCGTGCAAAGATTGCGGGCGAATAGCCACTCTGGGGTGATTTATTTTGAGGTCGTCCGACAAAAGACATTGGTTCTTTGCACTGTTGATAAAGAAGAAAAACTTTTCATGGACCTCGGAATGCCGGCAAGCTTTGGAGGAACTCAAAAGGTATTTATCGAGCCCGCCATTGCTTCACACACCGAAGGCGGACGAACAAATGTACTTATACTTGGCGGTCTCGGAGATAGCGGTAAGTGGAGTCCTAGTTCGGGAAGAACAAGGTATGCAATTTCCAATTTACTATGTTAGTAGAACCTTAGGCGAAGCCGAAAATAGGTACCCCAACTAGAAAAATTGGCGCTCGCTTTGTTAAGTGCCTCTAGGAAACTGAAACCGTACTTCCAATGTCATCCCATATGTGTCATAACAACTTGCCCATTAAGGAATGTTACGCATAAGCCCGAGCTCTCGGGCCGATTAGCCAAATGGGCTATAAAAATAAGTGGGTACGACTTTGAGTATCGACCTCGGACCGGCATTAAATCTCAGATTTTGGCCGATTTCACACCAACCCTAATACTCGAGGTCGAAAGAGAGTTGTTGATTGACTCAGGAGCTTTATCGGGAATGTGGACCCACTTCAGGGATGGTTCCTCAAACGCAAAGGGTCCTTACTTGGCATCGTATTGAAGCCACCAGCAAGTAATTTAATTAGACAATCTATTAAGACTGTGAAATTGACTAACAACAAGGCCGAATATGAAGCCATGATTGCAGGCCTTGAACTAGGCAAGATCCTGAGAGCGAAAGTGATCGAAGCCAAGTGCTCCCTTCTTGTGGTAAACCAAGTCAATGGAACTTTCAAGATCAGAGAGGAACAGATGCAAAGGTAATTGGACAAATTGCAAGTGACATTACATTGGTTCAAAGAATGGACTTTATAACATGTACCTCGGGATCAAAACAGCAAGGCCGACGCCCTTGCCAACTTGGGGTCGTCGGCCGAGGACGACGAATTCAACTCGAGAAAAGTCGTACAACTTATGAGGTCAGTAGTGGAAGAAGGTCACGCCGAGATCAACTCGACGAGCCTAACTTGGTATTGGAGGAACAAGTATGTAGAATATCTCAGATCCGATAAACTGCCCTCGGATCCAAAAGAGTCGAGGGCCCTGCGTACAAAGGCGGCCCGATTTAGCATATCCAAAGACGGAATCTTGTTCAAAAGAACATTTGATGACCCACTCTCGATATGTCTGGGACCGGGTGATACTGAGTACGTTTTGAGGGAAATCCACGAGGGTACCTGTGGAAATCATTCAAGCGTCGAGTCATTGGTTCGAAAAATAATCAGGGCCGGTTATTATCGGATCGACATGGAAAAAGACACAAAGGAGTTCGTTTGAAAATGTGATGAATGCCAAATACATTCCCCAATGATGCATCGATCGGGGGAGATGCTCCACTCAATTTTATCACCATGACCATTCATGAAGTGGGGAATGGACATAGTTGGCCCTCTTCCGTGGGCACTAGGTAATGCTCAATTTATACTATTTATAACTGATTATTTTTCTAAATGGGTGGAAGCTCAGGCATATGAGAAGGTCAAGGAAAAAGAGGTCACCGATTTCATTTGGGATCACATTATATGCCGATTTGGAATGCCAGCCGAGATCGTATGCGATAACGTGAAGCAATTCATTGATAGCAAAGTAACCAAATTCCTCGAAGATCACAAGATCAAAAGGATCCTATCGATACCCTACCACCCGTGGAAATGGACAAGCTGAATCTACCAACAAAACCATACTCCAAAACCTCAAAAAGAGGTTAACCGATGCCAAAGGGAGATGGAAGGAAATGTTACCCGAAGTCATATCGGCATACAGTACGACCACGAAGTCCAACACCAGGACCACCCCGTTCTCTCTGGTTTATGACGCCAAAACTTTGATACCGATCGAGGTCGGGGAGCCAAGTATCATATTCCGACATGCAACAGAGGAATCAAACTACGAAGCCATGAATACGAACCTAGAGCTGTTAGATAAAAGGCGCGAAGTCGCCCTTGTTCGGTTGGCTGCCCAAAAGCAACAGATCGAGAGGTATTACAACAAAAGGGACAAACTTCGATACTTCAACATCGGAGACTTAGTACTAAGAAGGTCACGCCAAATACATGGGGTCCGAACGAGGGAAAGCTGGGACCGAACTAGGAAGGACCTTATCATATCACCGAAATCACTGGAAAGGGATCCTATAAGCTCGGAATAATGAACGGCAAACAACTACCGAACAACTGGAATATAACTCACTTAAAGCAGTATTACTGCTAAGGTACGGGCCCGTTCTTTATTTTTTATTTTACATTATAAACTAACGCTTGCAAGTAGAGAACAAGGGACTATACGAGATGTTAGTTCTAAAAGCACGCATTGCACTCTTTTTCCCTTTGACCAGTTTTGTCCCAAATGGGTTTTACGGCAAGGTTTTTAACGAGGCAACAAGTAAATCGTGCTAACTTAGATTCGAAGGCCGGTAACAAATCGGTGACAACAGTATTCGAGGCCTGAATACTGGGAGGCCACTTTAGCATGGAAAGAGACTTCGGGATTGAAGGGTTGAAGATCAATAAGATTCAACGTAAGGGCTAAACGGTCAAATGAACTATGCTCACATAGACTGCTCGAACCCTGACACAAAACTTGTACTCATACATTACTATTATGCACAAGAATAAAGATAAGTCTCTTCTTTGCAGACGTCATGTTTTTAAAAACTTTTTATTTAAATTTCTTAAGGAATTCCCTGCTTACGATCCCCTAAAGGTAACGAGCCCAAGGGCCGCCTTAACTTGAGTTCGAATAATCACTCTCTCACTCGGGGACTGCCGCCCGAAAAAACAAACTCAGACGGTCCAAGTTATTAGATCACGAGGGCACGAAGCTTTTTTGGCAGCGCCCGAATTAAAATGCTAAGGCCATTTCGAGTTAACGAAATCCAAGGGCACGAAGATTATTTGGCAACGCCCGAATTAAAAGGCTAAGGCAATTCCGGGTTAACGAAATCCGAGGGCACGAAGCTTATTTGGCAACGCCCGAATTAAAAGGCTAAGGCCATTTTCGGGTTAACGAAATTTGAGGGCACGAAGCTTATTTGGCAATTTCTGAATTAAAAGGCTAAGGCCATTCCGGGTTAACAAAATCCGAGGGCACGAATCTTGTTTGGCAGCACCCGAATTAAAAGGCTAAGGTCATTCCGGGTTAACGAAACCCGAAGGCACAAAGGCACAAAGCTTATTTGGCATTGCCCGAATTATAAAGGCTATGGCCATATAAAAACGGCTCGGAGAGGTCTGAAGGCTGCAACAAAATAACAAGGCATTGAAATTTCTTAACCGGTTCTAAAGGCTACACTCGGCAGATTATAGAACTAAGCTACTTTAGGGAAGAAAGTTTTCGGTAACATTGATTCCCCACGATGCCTCAAAACGAAATAATGTTAGAGGCAAGACTTGTTTGAGCCCTCAAACACAACCTAATTATTTCATGCTAAGGCGTTTCGATCTTTGCGACTACAAAAAAAAAAGCAAAGGAAAAAGTGAAAGGCAAGCCATATACACACACACACACACACACACACACACACACACATATATATATATATATATATATAAATTCCTTTTTACAAGGGTGAATAGCTCGATACAAATTTTTACAAAGGCCGAGTGGCCTTGATACACGATATTATGCGCAAAAAGGGATAAAAACGAACACAAGCGACTTGATCTCAACTGGGTCCCGCCTCGACATCGGGAATTTGGGGACCCGACTGAACCCTCGGAATCATTCTCTTCGGGATAGACCAATTTTCTGGCCTTGGCTTCAGACATCTTAGCATCCTCAATCTCCGCAGATAAGTCAAAACCCCGAGCGTGGACTTCCTCGAGGTCCTGCAACGGGAGTGCCACTTCATATGGTCGACCATTTTTTTGATTGGTCTTGAGCCGCCTCGGCATCTGCCTTGTACTGACCCACCATTTCATCAGCTCCGGCTCTGATCACGGCAACTTCCGACTTGGCCATTTTAAGCTCCCTATCTAGAATATCTCGATCTGAGACAACCAAACCAACCCGGGATTAAAGTTCCTCGGCCTTTTTGGTCTGGTTCTCGGCTTTTTCCTTTTCCGCTCTTAGCTGGGTTTCTACTGAAGTTAGTTGTGTTCGAGCTGCCTCTTTTTCTGAGGCCAGATGATCCATCTTGCCCCTCCATTCATCGGCCTCAGCTTTAACCATATCCATCTCTGTTCGAAGCTGATCGATCCAATCGAGTTTTTGCTGGAGTTGCATATTTTGACCATCAGTCACTTAATCAAATTCGTCATCACTCACTTCGAAAACTTTTACCTGCTCGACGAAGTCAGCATAATTCTTTCGAGCAACCTCCAGCTCTTCACGGAGGCTCTTAGCCTCCCCTTCGAGCTGTTCGTTGAGAAGTTTAAGGGTGTCTTTCTTCTCAATAAGTTCCCGAGTCTCGGCCTTGTGGCATTTGAACTCTTCCCGGTATCAGAGAAAAGCCTCGTGGTGAAGTACCGAGGCTTGCAAGAACAAAGGAAAATATTACGATTGCTTATGATAAAATCTAAATACATAATAAAGGATATCCCCAGTTACCCGATTCAATGCCTGTTGAGCTTCGTTGAACAGGCAGGGCGCTTCCACCGCGTTCATTTTGGCTTGATCTTCTTCGGTCACTAAGCACTAAAGGTAACTGGCCAACCCTAAGGGGGCGGAAAGAACCCCCGCATCCTCGGGAAGGGAAAAAATAATGGTGCGTTTCCGATCAGGATATGTGCTTGGGGCAGGGAATCGATCGACTAATTTCGGACTAAAAGAAGTCCTGCTTATTTCAGAGGGTGAGCTCTTCCTCGGTATCTCTAAATCACCTAACCCAATAGCATCCTCCGTGGCCATCGAGTCCATACCATCAAAAAGACCACGGAAAGGGTCTTTCGATCTATGGACTTCCTCGAGGGGGCGTTCTTTTGCCACTTGGGCCTCATTAAACATCAACTTTGTGAACGAAGGCGAATCGAAGATCTCAGTCGGACCAAGTGCTCCCTGCGGCATTTTCCTAGTATCAAAGGAAGCCGCAGCTCCTTCCCTCACCTCGGCTTCCCCGACTTGATGAACATCAGCTTCACCAACCCCTGGTTCGGAGGCTCCTTGCCCTTCGAGCTGGGACGACACACTAGCCACTAGGTCAAAGTCTTCATCCTCTCCCTCGGACTCATCCTTCAATCGATGGACCATGTTCAGGGACAATGATCAACCGATGGCACTTCCTTTGAGCTTACGCGCTAATCTTTTCTTTGGTCTCTTCTTCTCGAAGCCCCTAGAGCTCAGAGCCCTTTTCCTTTTATTCACTTTATCTTGCTTCGAAGCAGGGGGCTCGACGTAAGTATCATCATTCACGGGCGGGGGCCTCATCTCAACATCTTTTGATAAACCTGCAAAAGAGAAGCAAAGCAAGTCAGAAATTGACGGCGTAAAAATTAAGTCGAGTGTAATTTAAAGAGAAAATCTCACCATGAGACCGCGCCTCCCATCGGCCCTTCGAAAGCTCGCGCCATGCGCTCTCAGAATATGGTTTTTGCGAAACGATCCCTTCGACCCATTCCTTGAGTTGAGGAACTGCATCCGACATTCGAGCAACGTCTGTATCATAGAAAATTGATAACAAGAAGAACAAAAGGGAAATGATGAACAAATTCCTAAAGGCAAAGTTATACTTACGCTTCATGTTACATTTTTCAGGGAATGGCATGTCCTCGGCCGGGATGAGGTCCGATTTTTTCATTCGAACAAATCGGCCCAACCAACCTCGGTCCTGATCCTCATCGATGCTTGAGAATGGGGCCTTACTGGCCCAACGGGCAAGTTTTATTAGCCCCCCTCGATAGATTCGGGGACTTTACAGACGCATGAGGTGATCAATGGTGAAAGGACACCCTTCGATCTTATTTACAAAAAAGCGGAGGAGGATAACTATCCTCCAAAATGAGGGATGAATTTGGCCTAATGTCACCTGGTACCTTTTATAAAAGGCGATGATGACCGTGTCCAAAGGGCCCAACGTGAAGGGATAAGTGTAAACACATAAAAAACCCTCCACTTGAGTAGTGATTGCTTCCTCGAGCGCGGGAACCACCACGCACTTACCGATCCAATTGTAGTCCTCATTGACCTTATCAAGAACACTGTCAGTGACCGAACAGACATACCTCGAGATCGGTTCACACCGGCCCGATATCGAGGAAGTTTTCTCAACCTTGAAATCAGCTCCGGTTGGACACCCCGAGGGGACGAACATTTTTAGGAGAGGTTCTGGTATCGGTTCCTCGGTGACAACAAGAGAAACGTTCTTAGTTGGTTTCGAGGAAGAGGGAATTTCTTTTTAGGGAATGGATTTTGAGGTCTTTGCCATTACTTTTGAATAGAAGAGGAAGAAAAAAGATGATATAATTCGCAGATAGCTTACGAAGGCTTTCAGAAAACCAGCATGCAAGAGGTTTTGAAGATGAGAGTGATGAAGTTTCTTTAAAAACACAAGTATTTGAATGTGAAGGTTCCAAAGAATGGATAGGGAGGGTATTTATAGTTTCTCAAAACGGCGGTTCACCTCCTGAAACGGCAGACCGTTAAATGACACGCATTTAATGCCTTAAAGGCTGCACTAATGGGACGTTTCTACTACTCATATCACTTAGGTCATGAGTCTGTCGTCACTCATCAAAGCAACAATCAGGGACCGTATGGTGAGAATCTGAGGCTCATATCGTTTCTCGTCATTACTCTCCGAAAAACGAGGAGACTATCTGTACACGGTCGAAATCGGACTCGATTAGCGCACGAAAGATCGGGCTCGGAACGCGAAGGGTTGAAGATTAACCCCGAGCTTCATCGAAGCAGAACATGGGGTTAGAACGTCTTTTCTCGAGAACACTGAGCCCGTGATTCAGAACCGACCCTGACCCCGAACATGCTCGAGGAAAGATCGTCGAACCAAAATAAGGAAAAGCCAAAATATCTGTAACAGGTCGAGCATCACGGGGGGAATCTCGGCACGAATCAATGAAACTGCTTAATTAGCAAATCATGAAATTTTTTACCTTATACAAAATTGTACCTAAAGTAGGATTCCCCTACTGTATAAAAGGGGGTCTAATTATTTGTAAGGGGGCATTCCTGATCATTAAAAAAGTTGTATGTTGATCTTTAGTTATTATTGTCTGATTATTCTATTTTCGACCCTGATTGCAACGTTTCTTGGCCCAAGGGCAGTCAACATACAAGGCCAACACCGCCTAACTTGTGTAATTTGCATTCATTTTTTATTATTAATTTTAATTTCAATTTGATTTCTCATTTTTGTATCAAATTAGATCACATATCTTTAAAACCGCGAATAAATTCAATTGTTATTCGATTTTGGGGATAAACAGTTATACTCTTAAAGGAATAATTCTAGTAACAACCGACAAATTGGGTTAAAAGTATTGGTAAAAAGAATATTTAATTTATAAATTATTCATTTAAAAATTCTTTCATATTTAATTTATAAAGTATTCATTTAAAAATTCTTTCATTCTCTTTGGTTACCTTTCTACTTAATTGCAATTGAGGTTAATTTTTGATCATCTCATATCTCACTTAATCAATACCATTCTCCTCGAGGGTAACTCGTATCACCCAAGCAAATCTTCGGCTTCTTCCCTAAAGTATTTCTCGATAACATCATTGCTACACTATTTTAGGTATCACAGAAAATATATTTTTTGTCTTTTTATTAATAACTTTTTATGATTATAAAAAAAAATTAAATATTTGTTATAGCAAAAAAATAATTTGATGACCTTCATAATACTTTGATGCAATAAAATAAAACTGTTAAGTGACGTTTCATGAAATTAACTAACCAATGCAAACCATAACTAATTACTAGTTAGTACTTTGTTTTCTATTTACTTCCTTTTTTCACCAATTACTTCTTACTCACTTTATAAGGTCAACAAAGATTGAAAAAAGGCATAGTAGAGACGGATAATACAACTAACTAGGGGTGTGCAAAGAAAACCGATAAATTATACCAAATCGATAATCCGAGTCAAACCGAGAAAAAAATCTGATGTGATTTGGTTTTATTTGATTTGGTTTGATTTGGTTTGGTATTGAAAAATAAAACCCGACCATAATTGATTTGTAAGGTTTTAACTAAAAAAAGTCAAATCGAAACCCAACCAACCCGATAGTACATTTATATAATTATAAAAAATATTTTATACATATAAATATTTATTGTAATGTAATTTATAAATATTTCTTAAACTTTTTACCGTTTTATTTTTTAACGTATTATTTCAAGTTTAGACTTAACATTCTTGAATGGTAAATAAATTTTATAGCCCATAAATATAGTAACTCAAAAGAAATTCAAGTCAATACTAGGAATGATGATAGTATTGCATAATTATTTTAGTTTTACATTAGTTTATAATGAAAATGCATAACTTAGTTTATCTTTTTCTTTAGTGCTTAGTTATGTAATTAATATTAGTACTTATTAGCTTTACTTATTTTAGCATGACCTATATAGTATTTTTAAATTATGTTAATTTTTATTATGGCTTATTAATCAACAATATTTATTTTATTTAATTTTATTATCTTATTTTTGTTATTGAATATTTTAGTATTTAGTTTCTTGAAAAATATATTATATAGTTGTATTTTACTAGGACTTAAGAAATATTTGGAGCACAAGTTACATATTTTATACTATGAAGACTTTATCGGGAAAAAACCCGAAAACCCGAAAAAATCCGAAAAATCCGAGAAAAGCCGAGATTGAAAAACCTGACTTTCTTGATTTGGTTTGGTTTATAAATTTAAGAAACCCTATTCCATTGGTTTGGTAACATAATTGAAAAATCCGAACCAACCCGACCTTTGTACACCCCAACAACTAACATATGGAAATTTACAAACAAGAAGAACAATTTGGCTAGTTATAAGAGCTACTAACATCCAAAAGAGAACAAAAAGAAAATGAAAAAGTTGGATACTAAAGGTGTGTTTGGTAGGAAGGAAAACATGTTCCAAAAAATATTTCTAATTTTTTCATGTTTGGTTAGGTTAAATATTTTGGAAAATATTTTTCTCTAATTGAAGGAAAATGTTTTCCCTATCAAGAGAAGAGAAAATATTATCCGAAACTCTTTTTCAACCTTCCCCACCCTATTCCCTGTCCCCACCAACCCATTCCCACACCCACACCCCGTCCCCGCCAACCCATCCCCACACCCTCACCCCTACCCCTTACCTACCCCTAATCCCCACCCCACCT
>MCJB01013703.1:89835-124752 GCA_002018475.1 Nicotiana obtusifolia | reverse complement strand
AAATTGGTTCAAAGCGGGAGGGGAGTATTTATATTTTCCCAAAAAGCGGCGGCACTAAGCACGAGGCAAGCAAGCATTAAATGCACGCATTAAATGCGTGCAGCAGGTCCAAGGTTCTGGGGACGGGACCTGTGATGATTGCCTATGTTGGCAGTCGTGTACGTCATAGCCCTACCGTCACACCTAGGGTTCCTTTGGGAATAAGCAAGTTGATGACTTTGCCTACGTGTCATGCTTAATGGATATATCGGTTACTTAACCCAAAGGTTCGAAGAACGGGAATTCATATCATTTTTTGTCCTTACTCTTCAATAAACGAGGGGACTATCTGTATTGGGTCGACCGCTCAGGAGAAGTCGGGGCCGGGCACGGTGCAGAACCGGGTCATCCCGACCCAAGGGCAGCAGGTCGAGCATGGGAGTCCGAGGTAATCGAGATGGGGAGACCGACATCGACCGATCAAGGCCTGTTCCGAAACAAGAAGTTAATTACGACCAGATATTCCACAGATTCATGGCATCACGCCAGGAGTAAATGTCGCAACCGCTATGGACGTTAAGCCTTCATCTTAGGATATTCAATCCCGTAATTAAAGGGATTTGCCTTGTAATCAGTCTTTTACTTTATTTAGAACTCTTTCATTTACCTATAAGAAGAGCATTCGCCCCCCACTGTAAAGCACAACTCATTCAGAAAGAAACAATATATTTTTACTGCTATTCTTTGCTATTATCATTATTCAGCGAAATACTTACTTGTTCCTTATATTTTCGTCATCAGCTATTCAATACTTGTGGTTTGACTATCTTCTCTTGTTTGTTACTTTTTAATCATTTACGTTATATTTTAAACTGTATCGAATTGATTTACGGATCCTTAGCACTACGAACAAATTCAATTGTTATCCGGATTTAAGGATAAACAACGAGCAATCTACTGACCGCCGCTAGGACAAATTCAAAATCTGCACAAGAAGTGCAGAGTGTAGTATGAGTACAACCGGCCCCATGTACTCTGTAAATGCCGAGCCTAACCTCGACGAAGTAGTTACGAGGCTAAGGCGGGTCACTTATAATAACCTGTATAATAATAATACAAAAGAAAATATAGGAAAAGTAAGGCAGTTAACTTATGAAAACAAATTCGATCCTCGAAATCAGTAAATCCAGAAACATAAGTCCTCAGAATCTCATATGAAAATACTGAAAGCTAACACAATACAACAATGTATACAACACACACAATCCGTCGCGGCGTGCAACTCAATCCCACCGTACAACACAATCCTCCCTTATTTTACCATATCAATATCAAGAATAACATATAAAATCCGTTGCGGCGCGCAACCCGATCCCACCATATCAATCAGAATCAGTATCATAATCCTCCCTTATTTCACCCTATCAAAATCACATATAAAGTCTGTTGCGGCGTACAACCCGATCCCACCATATCAATATCAATCCTTTCTTATTTCACCCGTTGCAGCGTGCAACCCGATCCATAAATAAAATTAATAAATATAATCAATTCAACAACTCGATTCAATAAAATCTCTACGATTAAAGAACTTGAAAGCAAAGTCATAAAGGAACCTCGTACCAATTAGATTTCTTGAATTTTCTACCGAATTTGTACAGAATTTTCTACAGAATTTGTGCAATTGAGATGATTGAGAGCCTTTCTTATATATCCCTTTTGTTGTTTTCCTCTGTTCTGATCTGCATAGGTTAATTGTAACACTAATGAAGAAAAATAATTTTTTTTGTTTTTCATGTTCTCAATTTTTGTGATTTATGGTGAATTCAGTTGAATTAGAGGGGAGGATTATTGGATTAAGCGATTTTTTAGTGCTTGATTATTGTAATCATCGTTTTTCTAATTATTTCTCTTGTTTTCTAATTATTGGAGGGGAGGATTATTGAACAGCTTTGTGCTTGATTCTTAATTTTGAGATGATACTCTATATTTTATATTTTTGTTTTTCTTTCTTTTAATTATATTTTGCTTATTGTATTCATTTAAATGTGGTATGCTCGGGTGGTATTATCACTAGATAATTATTTTTTCTATTGCATCAATAACTCTTATCTCTAGAACAATCTTTGTCGCAAGGCTTTGTGTGCACGAGTAGTTAATTTTTTTACATCTTGAGATTAGGATAATTTAATGCAGCTAGATAATATTTTAGAGAAGGAGCTATGCGAACTAGAGGTCGCAACCAACTGGTAATTGAACAAGACAACGATGAAGATGTGCGACTTTATATTGAGCATTTGATGGATAATCAGAACCATTCTGAACACCAGGCACATGATGATCAATCTAATGAGCTGAATAGTTCTGCTGGTGGCACTAAAGTTCAACAAAATGATGATGAATCAGGTAATACTTTTGGTAATACTTTTCTCTGGAATCATTTTCAAATCTTGGTTGTGTGAATACTTTGGTTAATCTAACTAGTTTATATAGTATAATTAACAAGTGATTTTCGGTCATTTCTGTTGTGATATCAAACTGGTTATATAGTATAGCTAGCAACAAAAATTAAATTATTGCTTGCTCATATTTATTATGTCTTCAATGCAAATATACTTTATTTTTGTGTGTCTGGGAGGGGAAAGAAAAGTTGTTGTAGCTATGGAGAGGCAAGGGTGGTCAGTAAAGTTCTCCTTTTGAATTCCGCATCAGGTTTTCGCTTGTAAGTATACGAATTGACTGTTTTCATGTATGTTATTGTCTTGTTCACGTCAATGAGATTATTTTAGTTGGTTTGCTTAGTATAATATTAAGTTAACCTGTCTCCAAATGCGGCCTGTAATTGAAGTGTTTCAAATTGATATTTATTTAAAAACCAACAAAAAAATAATTCTTACACCTTTTTGAACAATTATGAGAGCAACATGAAAAATAAACTAGTTAGTAGTTCTTTTAGGCTGTATGTTGTTCAGATAACAGAAAAATCTGACAAAAAATTAGAGCAATAGAGTTTTCTTTGAAGTATGGGTCTGCTTGTTCTTGTAAGCTTCCTTTTATCCCTTTTTTTTTTTGGAGTGACAGTGATGGCATTTCAACTCCATTCAACTCCCTCAAAGTTGCATGTTTAGTTAACAACGTACCTGATTATCAAAAGATTTTACGGTTGAAACTGACTACTAAGAACAAATAAAGGTGACTGTCAATATTGCCAGTTCTGCCACAACCATCATAAGTATTGCATTGGAAATTTTCTGAAAAATCACATAGTTAAAGAATTAAAGCTCAATAGTTCATGAAACAGTGAATCCGGAAATATAGGATACCATTTAATACTTAGTTAATATAACATACTTCATTATTGTATACTTTGTGTAGATTGACTCATGCATTGCAGAGATTTCCTACATAAAGTTATGATTTGCACTTTGGTATTATTTAATCTGCAAAGATATGTATGACCACAATTACCTATTCCATAACGCATATTATTGCCTAGCAGTAGTTAAATAAATAAGCATCATAGAGCACATAATACATAAAGGAGAAGGAATGAAGAAAAACCAGCGTAATAAGAACTCCATAGTGTTTTATACTATCAAAATAACGAAGTAGACATAAACCATAATTCTCATTGTCACTGCATTATGTTGTCTCTGCTGCTTTCCGATTCATGATAGAGGCCTTTAGTAGACTCAAGGAGAAGACAGTTAAAGGGGTTAGATAAAAAATTTCAAGGTTGGCAATAACAGATAAGGAAGGCCATTTCACCTACTTTTCACAATTTAAATTAATTTAATTAGTATCACAGCAAAATGGTGTTAACAAATACAGGTACAACTAAATTTCTATTTAATTGAAGATAAACACTTACCTGTTGGCATATATTTAGTGTTGAAAAATATATGATTTCTGCTCCATTGTTTTTTCATGATACTGTTATTTAATAGATTTCAAAGCACCTCTCAGGAGCTTAACCATACAAGTTTTTACCATTTGATGACCTTTGAATCTTCCACTCTAGGTAATTCGGAGCCAAGAAAGGTTCGAGGGCCTACTTTACTTAAAGATATTTGAAAACTTCCTTCGGGGAAGGTAGTTGATGTGCCGTTTAATAATCGTAATCAAGGTGTTGGGGAAAAAGGTCTAAAGCTTGCTAGATTTCTAGGAATTATTGCGAGAATTTTAGAACTAACACATCTACATGTAGATGATTGGAGAAATTTTGACAAGGAGGAAAAGAAGAAATTGGTGGATTTTGTGAGGGTATGGAGTTGTTGTTATTATTATTGTTATTGTTATTGTTATTGTTGTTGTTATTGTTGTTGTTGTTGCTGTTATATGAACGAGTTCAATTTTTTATACATGATTTGCTTCTAAATGTTGGCTTTATATTTTCAGAAGAAGTTCTCTATCCCAAGATGGGGAGAAGCTTATGTCCTAAAGTCACTAGGAAAGAAATGGAAAGATTACAAGTGTAATTTAAAAGGTGAGTATATGCCAAAATATAAGACTAAAGAAGCTTTGCTGAAAAATAGGCCAAATCGCATATAGAGGGATCAATGGAGTGATCTTGTCTCTTATTGGCTTTTAGATAAGGCTAAGGTATTATCAAACCTTTAAAACACCTTTAGTTGATTATTTTCAGTTTTTGATTTTAGTTATGCTCAGTTCTTATTTATAATTTATTAGATATCATTTTAATACTTCAATGACAGAGGCGTACCCAAGTAAATAGAAACAATAGGGCCAATCAAAAGATGCCTCACACAGGAGGATCCAAAAGTATGCTACTTTAATGGATGAGCAGGTAAACTTGTAAAAATTACTAACTATAATATTTTAAAAAAAATATTTCCACGCATATCTGACATCAATTTTATTGTATTAGGCTGTAAATGGAATAGAGCCTACACGAGCACAAATTTTTATATTAACTCATAAAAAACGTAATGATGGTAGACCACTGGATGATGATTCCGCCAAGGCAATCATAAGATTTCTTTCTTTTTTTCTTTTAATTTCTAAATTGGAAAATAGTTAGGAAAAAAAGATAAAAGCGAATAAATGAATTCCAAATTGGATTTATGTATTCTATGGCCAGAAAATGATAAATAAAAGGATGAACAATAGTGAGAGATCTACTGACCAACCTCCTCGCATTGTTGCTTGGGAAGGCAATGTATATTCCTAGGTGTTCGGGAATGACAAAAGTGGGTATGCTCGTGGTTCAGGACTTGATCCAACTCCTTCTGTTCTATAGGATAGTAGATCATCCTTAGAAAATATTGTTGCAGAGGATTCGTCTAATAAAGCTGTACAAAGGTTAATACAGGAGATAACCGAGTTAAAGGATAAACACAATGAAGAAATGAATCTGATGAAACACAATCAGGAGAAGATGCAATCTGAATTACTCCAAATGAGACAATTCATGCGCAAATATGCTTTTAAGGAATCTACGCTTAAAATATCAATGGCACCTCCTTGGAACAGGTAACTCAATTTTATAAGTTATGGACATTCTTATTCTATAAAAAGTATTGGTATCTAATGTGTTAATGTTTATCAGGTCCCTGACATTAATAGTGGCCATGATTGAGTACCACAAACATCAAGGATACCTAATGTTGCAGAAAATACTTCACTATCTCATGATACTACTCTTTATCCTTCGGTGTGCTACTATTTGCATTTTCTATTGCCTGAATTTTCCTCCTTCAATATTTTAATTATTGGAATCTGATTTAATGTAAATTTGCAAGAGTTAGCATGAACTGAGAAATATAAATATATCTTGCACTTGGGATCTAGACTTTTTATTGAGCACCAGTTAATGCCATTTGAGCAGACATAACTACTTTCATCCTCTAACGTAATACCAGTACGGACACAGACTTTTCGTGGTCGATAAACTCTTCCTTGTCTTGTGATACTTATGTCACTTATCGTGCCCGTCCACCAAATTATTTTGATGTGGGAAGTATCTCTGATCTTCTTGAAGTCAGTCCTTTAAGTATAGCTAAGGCTATAGGTCTAGTCTCTAAGGATGTCGAGCTATTCACTGACTAGCTTTTACTTGTGCCTATTAAGTGCTACTGCAATGGTTCTCATTAATTCTCCAATGTCACCTATCAAATCAAGAAAGGTGACAGCACTAGTTAATACCACTTGACAAATGATAAAACCAACCCAATGATGATGATCAGATTTCAGTGAACTAATGTTTTCGTCGGCTTTAATAGATTGAATTCGTCCTCCTACTTTTAATTCGTGTACCAGTAACATTGACTATTGTAGCAACTATGGTTGGTCTGATGGTGCTGTGTATTATATCACCTATTCATCTCGGTAAAATTGATTTTGATCAATAAACCAACTTATCTAGATAGAAAAATAGGTGCCCTTTGAATCTGGAAAGCTGTAGGTAGTAATCTTTCAATTCTGAACTAGTTTCTCCGGCTTTATTTTCAATATACAGCAGCTCTGAACTAGTTGGTTATCATTATTTTTTGAGATTTAACTGAAAATTTTGGATAGTTTGAGTTGGTTTTGAGACCAAAAGCTGAACTGTTATTCTAGAGTGGAAAAAAATCTCAGCTTAGGCCAGTGTTGTAGTGACTGTAGAAGAGGTTTGGCTTTACTCAGCTTAAGCTCAAGTTATGCAGTATCTTTTCTTTTTAAAATTTTTGATCTGTATGGAGCAAAATATTTGGGTTACTAGCCTCTGTTATACAAAGGGAAGAATATTTTGACTTCTGCTTGGTGCTTGGTTACTCGCCGCCGATGAGTTACAATGCCATTTTTCCTTTATAGTTAGCTTCAGTTCTGAAACTTATTCTATTTCTTACACATCAGTTTCAAAGCTAGCTTTCAAATGACTCATGATAATGAAAAGCTTGTATTAATATTTTAACTACACCAAGATGTCCTGTAGTTGACAATAAATGAATAGCACAATCCAGATTTTTCAAGTAGAATGTATCAAGAACTGTAATTGCATAATTATGCTTAAGTTTTTGGAAGAGATGGCTGCATAGCTCTAATTAAAGTAGGAGAAGAAGATTTGCTTGTTTATGTATGCATTTATATTGCCTCACAAACTTTCTTAGTTGTGTTTAACTGATATTGTATGCAGAAATTTCTCTCCTTTTTCCCTCTGGTTCTTTTCCGATGATATTGTCACTTGATTGTAGATTTGGAGTGTAATGGGTCCAAAATGAGTAAATTAGATTGTGAGTGATTTATAAAGCAAGCTCCAACTAGCCTAGAATTGAGGATTATTATATTTCATCTATTGATATAGTTATTTTACAATTTCAGGTCATACAGTCTGATGTTCGATAATTTAGCAGGTGGAAGATTTCAATATGACGAAGAGTTGCAAAAATTATTTGAAGATTGTTATTCATTAGGATTAGTTATATAATGACATTAGTTATTTAGTTCAAACAATATAAGTTTATCTTTTAAGTTACTATGATATTAATATTTTGGATTAGTATTATTTTATTTTTTTGTTAAGATTTAATGAGATATATTATGGTTTTATTAACTAATATTGATATGTTTTGTTATTTGAATTATTTTTTGATCAAATGTAGCATCTATTATTAATGGGGGCTAAACTATTATCGTTATAGCTTGTGACTTTTATTGCCAATTTAGCAGGATGTACCGGGTATAAAAATAGATTATAAAAGGCAAATTAAGACGTTTATACAGGAATATTTTAGCCATTATATTGTTGTTAAACAATGACTTTTAGCGACAATTTAATTGAATTTACTAGCTATTAAAATGGACGTTAAAAGGGCATACTAATACATTTTTAGAAGAGATATTGCTGCCACACTAATTGCCACAAAATAATTACTGCTAAAGGTACGGACTTTTAGCGATAATTATTTTAGCAGCTATAAAATGGAGACTAGAAGCCCGTTATTAGCCGTTTTAGAGTGGGTTTTGCAGCCACAATAATTGCCGCAAATATTTGTCGCTAAAGCAAATGACTTTTAGCGGCAATAAGTTATATCTTTTACCAGCTTTTGTGAAAAACGCCGCTAAAGGCTTTGCCGACCCCGGCATCAGCAGCTTAAGACCAATTACCGGTAAATGATATAGCGGCTATTGGTATTGCCGCCAATGTTATTTTTTATTGCTGCTAAAGTCCCTTTTGTTGTAGTGGCCTACACGGAACTATTCGAGGTCTCAGAACACAGTAATTAAGGGTAAAACTATAAATGACCTACTGGTCATATCCTCAAACGGGCATAGAAAGGTACCTGGATTGGTGAAAAGGTGTGAATATCTACTCCCCATGTCCGATTCGGACTCCCACGTGGCTGCCTCAATCGGCTGATCTCTCCACTGCACTCGAACTGAAGGATAACTCTTAGACCTCAACTGTCGGACCTCCCGGGCTAGAGTGGCCACCGGCTCCTCCTCCTAAGTCAATCCTTGTCCAATTGGACTGAGCTGAAATCTAACACATGGGACGGATCGCCGTGATACTTCCGGAGCATAGACACATGAAACACCAGATGGATTGCTGACAAACTAGGTGGCAATGCCAGCCTGTAGGCCACCTCTCCCACTCTCTCAAGAATCTCAAAGGGCCCGATATACCTAGGGCTCAACTTGCCCTTCTTTCCGAACCTCATCACACCTTTCATGAGTGAAACCCGGAGCAATACCCTCTCTCCAACTTGAATGCAGCATCATGAACTCTACGGTCGGCATAACTCTTCTGCCTAGACTGTGCGGTAGTCGATCCTGAATAATCTTGAACTTTTCCAAGACATCCTGAACCTAATAGGTACCCAACAACCGAGCCTCTCCCGGCTCGAACCATCCAACTGGCGAACAGCACCGCCTCCTGTAGGCAAACTCCGGAAGCGGCAAGAACTATTCCCAAGAACCCCCGAAATGCATAACGCAAGCACGAAGCATATCCTCCAATATCTTAATAGTGCGCTCGAATTGTCCGTCCTTTTGGGGGTGAAATGCTGTAATCAACTCAACCTGTGTGCCTAACTCACGATGTACGACCCTCCAGAAGTGCAAGGTGAACTGCGTACCTCATTCAAAAATGATAGACATAGGCACACTGTAAACACGGACGATCTCGCAAATGTAGATCTCAGCTAACCGCTCTGAAGAATAAGTAAGTGCCACTGGAATGAAATGTGCCTACTTGTCAACCTGTCCACAATGACCCATATTGCATCGAACTACTTCTGAGTCCGTGGGAGTCCAACAACAAAATCTATAGCAATACACTCCCACTTCCACTCAGGAATCCCTATCCTCTGAAGCAAACCACCAGGCATCTGGTGCTCGTACTTTTTGACAATTCAGACACCGAGCTACATATGCAACTATGTCCTTCTTCATCCTCCTCCACAAATAATGCTGCCGCAAGTCCTGATACATCTTGGCGGCACCCGGATGGATAGAATACCGAGAATTGTGGGCCTCTTCAAGAATCAACTCACGAAGCCCATCCATATTGGGCACACAAATCCAACCCTACATCCGCAAAACCCCATCATCTCCAACAGTAACCTGTTTGGCACCATCGTGCCGCACCGTGTCCTTAAGGATAAGCAAATGGGGGTCATCATACCGACGCTCTCTGATGCGCTCATACCAGGAAGACCGAGAGACTGTGCAAGCTAGAACAAAACTGGGCTCCAAAATATCTAACCTCACGAATTGATTCGCCAAAGCCTGAACATCTAATGCAAGAGGCCTCTTACCAACTGGAATATACGCAAGGCCACCCATACTCACAGCCTTTCTGCTCAAGTCATTGGCCACCACATTGGCCTTCCCGGGATGATACAAAATGGTGATATCATATTCTTTCAACAGCTCCAACCACCACCTCTACCTCAAGTTAAGATCTTTTTGCTTGAACAAATACTGTAGACTTCGATGATCCGTGAATACTTCACACGACACGCCGTAAAGATAGTGCCTCCAAATCTTTAGCACATGAACAATGGCTGCTAACTCTAAGTCATGAACAAGGTAATTCTTCAAATGAACCTTCAATTGCCGCGACGCATATGCAATCACCCTGCCATCCTGCATCAATACTGCACCGAGCTCAATACAAGATGCATCACAATACACCGTGTACGATCCTGAACCTGTGGGCAACACCAACACTACGTTGTAGTCAAAACAGTTTTGAGCTTCTGAAAGCTCAATTCACACTCATCCAACCACCTGAATGGAGCACCCTTCTAGGTCAATCTAGTCAATGAGAAAGAAAACCCCTCTACTAACCGGTGATAATAACCCACCAAACCCAAAAAACTCCATATCTCTATAGCTGAAGTAGGTCTAGGCCAGTTCTGAACTGCCTTACTCTTCTTGGGATCCACATTATTCCCTATGCCGATACAACATGCCCCAAAAAAGTGACGGAGTCAAACCAAAACTCACACTTTGATGCATATAACTGGCTATATCTCAAAGTCTGAAGTACAATCCGAAGGTGCTGCTCATGCTCCTCTCGACTGCGGGAGTAGATTAAGATACCATCAATGAGTACAATCACAAAAGAATCAAAATAAGGATTGAATACCTGGTTCATCAAATCCATAAATGTTGTACATCAGTAGGAACTCATAATGCCAATACCGAGTTCGAAAGGCCGTCTTAGGGACATCGAATGCCCTAACCTTCAACTGATGGTAGCCAGACCTCAAATCAATCTTCGAAAACACCTTGGCACCTAGGAGATGATCAAATAAGTCATCAATCCTCGGCAACGGATACTTGTTCTTGGTAGTGACCTTATTCAACTACCGATAGTCTATACACATCCTCATCGATCCATCTTTCTTCTTCACAAACAACACAGGTGCACCCCAGGGCGAGACCACTAGGTCTAATGAATCCCTTATCAAGCAAATCTTGCAACTGCTCCTTCAACTCTGGCGGGGCCATACGGTATGGTGGAATGGAAATGGACTGAGTGCCCGGAGCCAAATCAATACAGAAGTCAATATCTTTGTACGGTGGCATCCCCGTCAGATCAGTAGGAAACACCTCTGGAAACTCACGCACAACAGGTACTGAATCCATGGAAGGAACCTCCACACTTGAATCACGAACATAGGCCAAATATTCTAGATATCCCTTCTCAACCATACGTCGAGCCTTTACATAAGAAATAACCCTACTGGTAGAATGGTCAGGAGTCCCTCTCCACTCTAATCGAGGCAACCCCAGCATGCCTAAGATCACCGTCTTGGCGTGATAGTCCACTATAGCATGATAAGGTGACAGCCAATCCATACCCAAGATAATATCAAAATCTAACATATCAAGAAGTAGGAGATATACGCTAGTCTCAAGACTCCCAAAAGTAATCACACACGAGCAATAGACGCGATCCACAATACTAGAATCTCCCATAGGCGTGGACACATACACAGGAGAACTCAAAGAATCACGAGGCACAACCAGATATGAAGCAAAATAGGATGACACGTAGGAATAAGTAGAGCCCGAATCAAATAGAACTGAAGCATCCCTATGTCAAACTAGAACAATACCTGTGAAAACGGCGTCATATGACTTGGCCTCAAGCCTAGCTAGGAAAGCATAACATCGAGGCTGGGGCCCACCACTCTGGCCTACATCTCTGGGACGACCTTTACCTGGCTGACCTCCACCACTAACGGCCTGACCTCCACCTCTGGCTACCTAACCCCTGCCTCTAGCTGGCTGAGCGGGCGATGGAGAAACCAGTGCCGGGACCATGGCACGAGAACTCTGTTGTGGCATGCCGTCTAACAATCTCTGACAGAACCTCCTGATGTGACCAATACCTCCACACTCAAAATACACATCCTATTGTTGTGGTTACTGAAGCTGAAGCTGACCCGAATAGGCCGGATAACCACGGTGATAGCTCTGAATCGGAGGCGCACTGATAGGAGATGATGTTGCACTGTAGGTTGACTGCCTAGAATGAGGCACATAAGGACCACAACTCCTTAAATTACTGTGAGATGCCTGAAGCGCTGACTAAAATGGCAAGGTAGGATGGCCTCTACCAAAAGTACCCTTGCCTCCAGATGAGGCACCACTGAAACTACCAGAATGACGAGGTCTCTTATCAGACACCGGCCCCCTCTCCTAAGCACGAACCATCTCGATCCGTCTAGCAATATCCACGGCCCTCTTGAAAGTAACATCATCTCCGGTCTCCTTAGCATCTTGCAGTCGATAGTGAAAGTGAGCTCATCAATGAACCTCCTCACTCTCTCCCTCTCAGTAGGAAGCAAGATAATGGCATGGTGAGCTAGGTCCACAAATCGAGTCTCGTACTGGGTAACAGTCATACTACCCTACTGAAGATGCTCAAACTGCCTGCAGTAATCCTCTCTCAGAGTGACAGGGATGAACTTCTCTAGAAATAGCTGTGAGAACTGATCCCAGGTAAGTGCAGGCTACCCACTGGTCTAGTCAACATATAATCTCTCCACCACCTCTTGGCAGAACCAGTCATCTGAAACACTGCAAAGTCGATCCTACTGGTCTCCACTATACCCATGTTTCGCAACACCTCGTGGCAGCAATCTAGATAATCCTGTGGTTTCTGAGAAGGTGCATCGCTGAAATGAACAGGAAAGATCTTGGTAAACTTATCCAACCTCAACAAATCCTCAGAAGACATAGGGGGCCAATCACTGTCCTGTGCCACAACAACCGGCTGAACCACCCCAACTAGCAAGGCTGTTAGAGTCTGATACTGGGGAGCCGCCTATTCCGGGTTGTGAGTAGCGGGAGTCTGTGCTCCTTCCCCAGCCTGAGAGACGGTTAGTGCCACCAGAAATATACCGGTCTGGGCAACACTCTCCATAAGGCCCACCAAACGGACTAGAGCGTCCTAAAGCACTAGAGTGGCTATGAACCCCTCTGGGACCTGAGTTAGTCTGACGGGCACAGTATGAGCTGGAACCTTCTCCTCATGATCAATTTGAGGCTCCATTGCGGGTGATGCTGCTCGAGCTCTAGGATGAGCTCTGCCTCTACCTTGGCCTCTAGCTCGGCCATGGGCTCGGCCTCTACCCCTATTAGTAGCTACCACAAGGGGCTCCGGCTCTTGTCCGGCTTAGATGTTGCGTGTGTTCTCACCATATGCGAAGGAAAAAGAACAGAATGGTTCAATCATCAATGATAGAATAAATCGCACGATAGAGAAAGAAATAAGTGAAATTTCTTCTAAACTCCATAGCCTCTTGAAGATAGGTACAGACGTCTACGTACTGATCTTCCAGACTCTACTAAGCTTGCGCGTGACTTGTGAGACCTAGGAAAATCTAGTGCTCTTATACCAACTTGTCACGACCCGGAATTCCCACCCATGGAAACATGATGGCGCCTAACATTTTACTTTCTTGGAAAACCAACGCTAGAATAGTTATTAGCCAATTTTAATAATTCAAATTAAATAATAACCAAGAAACTGAATAAACTGAAATAGAGTGAGAAAACCATAACAACAGCGATATCTAGATATAATTCTAGAACTGGTGTCACAAGTACACGAGCAATTAGAGTACTACAAATAAAAGTATGAATGAAAGCATAACTATCTGAACTCGACGAAGTAGTGATGAGGCTGAGGCGGGTCACTTACAATAATCTATATACAGTATAACAATAATAATAATAACAGGAAAGGAAACACAAGAAAAGTAAGGCAGTTAACTTATGAAAACAAACTCAATCCTCAAATTCAGTAAATCCAGTAACATCAGTCCTCAGAATCTCGTGTGAAAATACTGAAAGCTAACACAATACAACAATGAATACAACACACATAATCCATTGCGGCGCGCAACCCGATCCCACCGTACAACATAATCCTCCTTCATTTCACCATATCAATATCAAGAATAACATGTACAATCCATTGCGGCGCACAACCCGATCCCACCATATCAATCAAAATCAATATCATAATCATCCCTTATTTTACCATATCAAAATCACATATCAAGTCTGTTGCGGCATGCAACCCGATCCTACTATGTCAATATCAATCCTCATTCATTTTACCCATTGCGACGTGCAACCCGATCCATAAAAATATTAATAAATGTAATAAATTCAACAACTCAATTCAGAAGAATCTCTACGATTAAAGAATATGAAATCAAAGCCATAAAGGAACCTCGTACCAAATCAAGGAATGCTACAATTAATACAAAGCAACAGGACAAGCTAATATATGACAGTTAAAGTGTACAAGTAAGGCAAGCAGCAATTAATCATGGAATCATGAAAGAAACGAGCATTTCAATACAAGAGTAAATAGAGGACAAGTAACAAGTTACGGCATAGAAAGCAATTAAAGCATATAACAGTTAAGACATGTAATAAGATAATTAATAAAATAAGAGAAAGTATGTAAACAACTATTTTGATGGTATATATACTTGTCATCTCGCATATACGTTGTTACATATGTAATTCACATAACATATTGTTCAAGGGTTTCTTTTCCTTCAAATCAATGTTAGTCCCAATACTTACCTCGCTCCACAAGCAAATGAAAGCTCAACCGGGGCCTTTCGTCTAAACTTTGCCTCCGAACCAACCGAATCTAACCAAAATCGACTTAATATCAACAAATAATATTAGAGAAATCAATTACAATACATAAAGTTAAGATCTTTACACTTTTCTCAAAAAGCCAACAAAAGTCAACCCCTGGCCCCGCTTGGTCAAAATCCGAGATACGAACCAAAATCCAATTACCTATTCACCTCCGAGCCCGATTATGTGATTAATTTTGAAATCCGATCTCAATTGAGGTCTAAATCTTAATTTTTTTAAAAATCTCAAATTATACCCAAATCCCTAATTTTCTATCATGAAAGAGTATAGATTAAGGTTAAAAATCAACAGGTGTTGTTGGAAATGGAAGAAAACGAATTAAAGTATACTAACCTATGAAATGGTGATGAAATTTCTCTTAAAAATCGCCTCTCGGCCGAGATCTAATGAGAAGATGGTGAAAATTGGGTGAAATCCCGATTTTTGGAAGTTTTAAAGTGTGGGCGTCAGGTGCTCTTTGCATTTGCGAAGTACCAGATGCGCTCGCGAAGAGCACTGGCCAAAAGACCAACACAATTTCACGAAGAATATACGGCCCTGCGAGAGTATATTACTTTAGGAATTCCAACAATTTGTTTAACCGATACAAATTGTGACCCGGATCTCGCAGATATTTCAATTCCAGCGAATGATGACGCACATCTCTTCGCGTTCGCGAAGGCTTAACCCCCCTCCCCCCGTCTTTGCATTCGCAAGCCTAGGCTCGCGTTTGCATAGAGTGACATGCCCAACTCCCTCAGAACCCCCACAAACCTTCGCGTTCGCGTGTGGGTGGTCGCGAACGCAAAGCTTTGGGGGCTTACCCTTCGCGAACGCGACCTGTTCCCCGCATTCGCGTAGGGTAAATCCACCCCCAGCCCCAAGTTCCCCTTCGCGATTGTGAGAGTGGCTTCGCGATTGCGAAGCACAAAGCACCAGGTATCAGCAACAGTGAAAAACCAGAAATGATCTAAGTCCAAAAATCACCCGTAGCCTATCCGAAACTTAACCAAACTCCTCGGGCTCCAAAACAAGCATGCAGATAAGTGTAATAACATCATAAAAACTTGCTCGCGCGATCAAAATATCAAAATAACACCTAGACCTACGAATCAAAAACCAAAACGAATGAAATTTTCAAAGAAACTTAAGAACTTTCAATTTAACAACCGGGCATCAGAATCATGTCAAATCAACTCCGTTTTGCACCAAATTTGGCAGACAAGTCATAAATACCGAAATGAACCTATACCAAGTTCCGAAACCAAAATCCGAACCCGGTAACAACATAGCCAACCTACGGTCAAACGTAGGAATTCTTTAAACCTTTAAATTGCTAGTTTTCAACAAATCACGTTAAATCAAGTTAGGGACTTCCAAATTTGATTCCAAGCAGACGCCCAACTCCCAAATCATGATACGGACCCACCGAGACCGTCAAGATACTGATCCAGTTCCATTTACACAAAACGTTAACCGTAGTCAACTCAAATGAGTTTTAAGGCTAAATTTCATATTTTCTTCAATTTTCACATAAAAATTTTTCGGAAAAAGACACGGAGTCACACGCAAATCGAGAAAGACTAAATGGAGCTATTCAAGGTCTCAGAACACAGAAATCAAGGGCAAAACTATAAATGACCTATCGGGTCATTACACGTATAAAAAGAATTTTCTTTCATTTCAACAAAATGATGTAGAAAAAGTATTTTCTTTCATTTCAACAAAAATAAGTGCTTTCTTTTCATGATGTATAAAAGGTATTTTCTTTCATTTCAATAAAATGATGTAGTAAAAAGTATTTTCTTTCATTTTAATAAAAAAAAGTACTTTCTTTTCATGATGTAAGTATTTTCTTTCATTTTAGCAAAATAAATATTTTTTTTGATGATGTAAAAAAAGTATTTTCTTTCATTTCAACCTAAAAATTCTTTTTTTTCATGATGCATATAAAGTATTTTCTTTCATCTCAACCAAAAAAAAAAGTATTTTCTTTTCATGACGCATAAAAAGTATTTTCTTTCATTTCAACAAAATGTTGTAGTAAAAAAGTATTTTCTTTTTTTTTCAACAAAAAAAAGTACTTTCTTTTCATGATGTATAAAAGTACTTTCTTTCATTTTAACAAAATAATGCAGTAAAAAGTATTTTCTTTCATTTCAATAAAAAAAGTACTTTATTTTCATGATGTATAAAAAATATTTTTTTTTATTTCAACAAAATAAGTACTTTTTTCATGTTGTAGAAAGTACTTTTTGTTTCAACCAAAAATAAGAGTATTATTTTCGTTTTAGTTATGGCGCACCAATTTCAATCATTGTTTTTGCGTGAAAAAGTAAAGCAACACATTAGTTTCTTTGGGTTTGTTTGAATTTTTAAAAGAATTAAATTCTTGAAGAAAATAAAGTCCTGAAAATATTGGGTATTTGGATGGGAGGGGGGAGGAGGGGAGAGCACAGGAAACATGGGGAGTTGAGAGAATGGGGGTGAGGAGAGTAACATAAAAAATTATTTTCCTAAAAAATATTTTCTACTCTCTAACCAAACACAAAAAAATATTTTTCGGAAAAAAATTTCCATTCACCAACCAAACAAGAAAAAATAATTGATAAAACCATTAACTTTTTAGAAAAACATTTTCCTTCGTACCAAACACACCCTAATTCTTAGTTACTACTATAAAGAACCAAGAAAGATAGATCAGAAGGAATAAAAAGTTGGATCGGATGGAACCTTACAAAAAGTATTAAACACCAAAATCTATAAAATCCTTCAACGTAATACCAAAGTTGCAAGTTGTACAATTAATACAGTTCTGGAAGGAAATCCCATTATTGAATTGATTTCCATTTTAGGGTGTTGATTTCCATTTTCAACTCACTTATTAGATACTTGTTAGTTGCTACTAATCTTGGATTGATACAATTTCTCATCATTATTGTTTTTTTTATTCACTTTCTCTAGCAAAACTATTAATTATAACAACTTAATTAGAAGGTCTGACTTGATTACGAGAATAATTGGAAACCAAATATTGAATCCACGATCTCTTTGAATGAAGTCAGAGTGGGATGTATTTTTTTGTGGAATGAACTGATTAGAATTAGTATTTTCGATACAGAACATAAGAAATCGCTAAAAATATCAACAAATATTAAATTTAATCTATAATTAAAAAAATTCAATGAGCCTAATATTAACAACTTGAACTTATTCATCCCTAATCCTATTTCGCCCGTGTACTGTTAGCAGTGGAAACGACACAAAGGGCAAGAAGTATTCTTTTCGAACCACTTGAGCAGACAATGGGAGTGGCAAAAATGAGAACAGGGCATGTATGTTATTTCTTCCCCAGTTGAAGACCTTTCTAAGCAAATAGGACACTCCTCCTCATAATAATCCTCCTCTTTCACCACTACTTTCCCAAGTTCCTCAATCAACGCTTCCGCCTCTTCCTTTCGTCTCGCCTGATAGAAGACAACGGAAACGACTATGGGAAACATTGTTTCACCGGCATTTGAATTATCCGAAGCCAATTCATCAGCAAAGGAAGATATCTCAGAAACAAGATTATGTTGATGCTCTTCCAATATGCCAAGAGATCTGAATAATGGAATTGCGGAGTGATTGAGATCAGTAATAATAGAATCGGACCTTAAAACAACAGTTTTTGAGGTATATAAATGCATAGATGTTGAGTGAGAAAAGTAGACACGAAACTGAACCAGAAAGTCTGGATTGTTAGGGTCGCCGCAAGAGGAAAGCTGTGAAGGTGTAAGGATGGTATAGTCAGAGTAGATGTTGCTGTCGAACTCAAGATTGAGAGGCATGGTTTCTCTTTTAATTCTTAAAGCCCTAAGACAAACTGGTGGGAGATTCAAGGCAACTGGGCGTGCTTTTGTAATGGAGAGTACGTAGACCGAATCCCACTTGTTTAAGGATTCGAATTTCCCAAGTGTATTTAGGAAACCTAGGGTCGTTTGGTAACTAACTAGTATTACCAAGATTATAATAACGGAATTCTGATATCGGGATCAAATAATGAAGGAATTAGTTATTGGATATATTTTTTATTGATAGATATTGGACTAAAAATAGAATATACGAGGTATAATATGAAAATGTGTTTGGTTTACACTTATAAAATTGAGATAAACTCTTACTATCAATTTAACCTTGAATTTTTTAAAGTGTTGTCGAAGAAAAGCTTTGGAAAATAGTATTTTTGGTATTTTGGTATTTATTCCAGGATCGTTATCTCACCCTCAATGTGGGACTGGAATAATATCACAATTGTGGTATAAATAATTTTGAAATTATTAATTTCGAATTCAAAAATACAATCAAACTCGGAATAAAAATAATCTTGCATTTGTGACGATTTGATAGATCGTCTTGAGTACTAGCCTTAATTTTAGTCTTTCTAGACCTCGTAGCTTCATTTAATATATGCGTGGTTCGAGTCACTCTTCGAAAAGCTTTTATGTGAAATTTTGATGAAAATGTGATATTTGACTTATAAAATGAGGCTAGAGTTGGCTACAGTCAACATTTCTAATAAACAAACTCGAGTCGGTGTTTTGACGATTTCGGAAGGTTCGTATGATGTTTTTGGACTTGTACGCATGTTTGGCTAGGGTTCGGGGTGACACGAGTGCATTTCGGCACATGTGAAAAATTATGAAAAATGAGTTTTAAAGTTGAAATCTTGAGTTTTGTGATCAATTCTTGTTATTGATGTTATTTTGATGATTTGAAGTAGCAAGCAAGTTCGTTGGATGTTATTACACTTGTGTGCATATTCGTTTTGGAGCCCGAGGGGCTCGGGTAAGTTTTGGAGGTGTTAAATATGATTTTGGGAACACTTGGTGCTCAGCAGTTGTTGGTGCAAGCCTGCAGATCTTGCATTTGCGAAGTCTGGCTCGGATTTGCGAGCATCGCTTTTGCAGCCAAATGATCGCATTTGCGAAAAGTACTGGGATTGGGGAACTTCACATTTGCGAAGAACGAACCACATTTGCGAAGGATGGGAAATTGCAAATGTGGCTAGAGTCTCGCATTTGTGACTCTCACAATTTTGAGGGTAGTTTCGCAGAAGTGAAGGTCAGTTCGCATTTGCGGAGAGAGGGACCTTCGCAAATGCGAAGGTTTAGTCGCATTTTGCAACTTCTGTAGTCCTGATGCACTAATCGCAGTTGCGATCAATGTCACATTTGTGAACAAATGTTTGCAAATATGACGTTTGCAACTGGGTAAAAGAGGGAAAAAGTCGAAACTTAGCTCATTTTACACCATTTTTCAACCCTAAACACTCTAGAGGAAATTTTTGAAGAACTTTTTCTCCCCAAAATCATTGGTAAGAAACTCTAATTCAATTTTCATCAATTTGATGGTAGGCTATAATCTCGTATTTTAGTCTCTTGTTGCACTCTAATTTACTATACTTTTATTGTGTTTGAGCTTTAATTGCTAGTGTTTTTTACTTATTGTGTGTTTCATGCCTTGTAGGAGTGATTCCAAGCTATGTAGATGTATGAAATTAATTCGAGCTATTTGGAGCTTTGAAGTCTGAGTAAAAGCTCATGAGATTAAGTCGGGATCGCATTCGGGGGTCGAAAACCACATCTGGATATCAAAAAGCTAGAAAAATTCTGTACTCTAACAAAAACCCACAGCCGCAGCGTGTGGGGCGCCCCGCGTGTGCAGAATTCCTTTTGCCTGTCAGAACTAACTCTCTGGAATTTTCCACTAATGCCCGCATGGCGTGTCGCCCCATGCGGCGCGCCTGTACAATTTTTATAGAGTGACAATCCTATTTCGGCTAGAAGAAGGTGATTTCGTTTGGGCCCGACCCTACATGGTATAAATACATGAAAAATATTATTTTCTGAACTTTTGACATATTGGAGACCTAAGGAGGCTATGGAGGAGTTGAAGAAGCAAAAGCACAAAGAGTTCATCATTCGATCCTCACTCAAGACCCGAGTTTGGATCGTTTTATGTTTTCCTTTACTTTGAACATATTTGTGATGAATTACTCCATATCTATGGAGTAGTTCTCTTTAGGGTTTGATGGATTTGGTGTATTAATGATAGTTTGTGGATTATAACTCTAATTGTATGTATTGAAGAGTTTTTGAATGATTTAATTGTTGCATCTATATTCACTAGTTCATGTAATTGAGAGAGACATAACTTATGATATCTTTGCATTATATTGTTGGTTGAGTTCATTAATTCTTCTTAGTAATCGAGAGGCTAGTTGAATCATTGATTAATCCTAGTTAGGAGGATAATCGAGAGAGGTTCTCCTAAAGACCGATCCACTATGCATTCTTGCATATCTTCACGTGCTTAAATTGGTTCATCTTATGAGGTTGAAACTTAATCGAGAGCGGAGTTTCTTCTAAACGTTTGAACTAATAATTGAGTGAATTCGAGAAACTCACCTAAACATTAGATTTGAATTATCTAGAGTTAGATCCCAAACAATTATCTTGTACCTATCCTATCAACCCCTATCCTACTGATAACTTTCTTGTTTACCTTTGTTGCGATAGTCATTAGTCAATAGCTCTAGATTCTTAGTTTATTGTAGTTTTAATCATATAAATCTCCACTGTAATCACCTTGGATAGCAATTAAACAAGAAACTACGAAAACACTAGTTAAATCCAATCCCTGTGGATACGATATTATACTATACTATTTTTTACTAGCAAGCATAACTAAAGTAGTGCTAATTCAGGAATTTTTATTTTATTTTATTTTCCCTTTTTCCGTTTGGTGTTCTTTGACTGTGCGCAAGGTTAAGGTTAGATCGGTGCATGACTCGAGGTTCTGTTAAAGAAGTGCTACCATATGAACCAGAGATAGAGAAACAACTGCGACAGCTGAGAAAGGAAAGAAATCTCACCGAGACATCAGAAAAGGTTGAGAAATCCTCAACCAAAGATATGGCTGGAATCGGTGATGATAATGTGGATTTGGCAGCAAGAGAGGCAGCCCAACAAAGAGAACAAGCTGCAAGGGATGCTGAGGAAGCAGCTATTAGAGATGCACAGCTTATCTACAAAGAAGAGAGGGGTCATAGAATTGCTCAAAATCAACCTTTGGGTGCAGACCTGTTCAGAAATATAGCTCCCATGCCTGGGAGACCACTTGGTGATTATGCTAGACCAGTCTATAATCAAGGTTTATCAAGTGTTAGACCCCCTCCAATTGCATCTAATAATTTCGAGTTGAAGCAAGGGTTGCTTCAAACCCTTCAGAACTGTTGTGTCTTTAGAGGGAAGCCAAACGAAGATCCAAATACACATCTGATGGACTTCAAGGATATTATGAGCACCTTTCAATACAATAGTGTGTCACAAGATGTAGTGTATTTAAGGGCATTTCCTTTTTCTCTTAAAGATGATGCAAAGAAGTGGCTTCGCAGCTTACCTAATGGATCGATTCGAACATGGGATGAGATGACCAGAAAATTTCTTGATAAATATTTCTCATCAGCCAAGATGGGCAAGTTTAGAAGAGAAATCCATAACTTCTGCCAGAATGAAACTGAGACTATGTTTGAAGCTTGGGAGAGGTTTAAGGAAATAGTTAGAAAGTGTCAACATAGCGGAATTGAACTCTGGATGCAACTCCATGACTTTTTGGATAGATTGACACCGGTCTCACGTAGAACATTGAGCAATGAAGCTGGAGGCCCTTTGATGAAGAAGATCCAAAAGAGATAGTCACAATTCTTGATGAGTTGTTTTAAGATGCAAATCACTGGCCTTCTAAGAGTGCTGAAAGAAGAAGATCGACAGGTGTTCACCAGGTTGATGCTATCACATTTGTGTAGGTACAGCTTGATGCTATGGTTAAAGAAATACGGAAGCTGACCTTAGCTACTATACAAAGTGGGCCTCATGTAGCTTGTGATATATGTGGAAGAGGACATCCTATTCATGAGTGTCAAGCCTCAACTGAGGAAGTGAATGTTGTAGGAAATTATAATGCAACGGGTCAGAGGCACCCCGGTTTTTCATAGAGTTCACCTGGAGGTACTGCAAATGCGTGGCAATAGAATAACTCTAGACCTCAGGGACATGGAGCTCCAGTCTTCCAAAATCAGTAGAGGCAGCAATTTCAGCCCTAACAGCCTATTCAGCCTAGTCTAGAAGATCTAATGAAGCCCTTCATTATCAAGACAGATGAGAGGTTGGACGCTCACGGGGCAGCTATCAAATAATTGGGCACTGATTTTCGAAACTTAGAGAGACAAGTGGGACAGATTGCAACAATATTATTTGAGAGAGTCTTAGGTATCTGCCAGTTGATTCTGAGACAAATCCCAAAGAAACAATGAATGTTGTAACCTTGAGAAGCGGGCAAGTGTTGAAAGATACCATTCCATCCAAAAAGAGGTGGAACTTGAAAAGGAAAATGGGGAGCAACTGAAGAATGATATTGATAAGAAGAAGAAAGGCAAGAAGGGAGCTAACAAAAGAAGAAGGAGAAACTTCGAGAAGGGACGAATCTAATGAGAGCGAGCATATGCCTGCTCTACTTTTTCCTCAAAAGCTATACAGATAAAAGCTGGACAGAATTTTGAGAGATTTCTAGATATGCTTAAACAGGTTAATGTAAATTTACCATTCACAGAAGTGCTTTCCCAAATGCCAGCTTATGCCAAATTCTTGAAGGAGATCCTGAAAAAGAAGAGGAAGATAGAAGTGACCTCAGTGGTCAAGCTCACAGAGCATTACAGTGCGATATTGCAAAGCAAGCTCCCATAAAAGTATGGAGATCCAGGGAGTTTTATTATACCTTGCTCTTTAGGCTCAATTAATTTTGATAAATCTTTATGTGATTCTAGTGCCTCAATTAACTTAATGCCTCTATCTATTTACAGGAAATTGGATAAGGAGATTGGAGAGATAAGGTTAGTGCCAATATCTTTGCAGCTGGCAGATTAAACAACTCTGATACCCGAGGGGATAGTGGAAGATGTCTTAGTTCGGGTAGATAAGTTCGTATTTCCAGTAGATTTTATAGTAGTGAATATGGAGGAGAACAAAGAGGTCCCCCTCATCTTAGGAAGACTATTCTTAGCAACAAGTAGAGCAATATTAGATATACATGAGAGAAAGCTCATGCTTAGAGTGGGTGAGAAGACTGCAACTTTAGAGATGAATGTAGAAACGGGGGTGAAAAAGGAGAAGCCAGCTGCAAGTGTTAAGTGGAAAGTGAAGGGCTCAAAAGAGAAGGATTCGACGAGTGAGAAAGATAAGTGTGGGGTGAAACCCAAGAAGGCTGAGAAGAAGTTGTCTGCCTGGATGTGCGAATTAGTTCGAAGGCGAGGAATGGATCCCGACTTCGACTCAGACCCCGACTAGATATTCAGGGAAGGGTCCTTTACCTTATGGTTTTAAATTATGTGTCATGGGGACATGCCACAACTTAAAGTGTGGGGTGGGGGGTATTTGTATGTATGTTGTATGTATATGTGTTAGTTGTTAGTTGTAGTAGTTGGAAAAATGAAAAAAACCATAAAAATTGAAAAAAAATTGATTTTTTCTGACGATGGATATCATTCGACGGGTTTCTTAAGGGATTAAAGTCGAAATAAAAAGACGAAAAGATTTTCTTTTGTTAGGTAGTGTAATAATTCCTCCTTGATTTTTTTTGTGTCGCGGTTCTTTTCTAAGGATTTTGTTTGAACCGGGTGTAATTAGTTTTTATTTTTAAGAGTAGGAAACATTGTGCTATGATTTGAATTGAAAGCAATATCTCTTGACTTTATTATACCTTGAAAATAGTGAATGCTTTAGTTGTGACACTTAGGCTCAGTTTTTGACTGTTGTATAAGTACCTTAAATTGGTTGATCTTAAATTTGCTTAACTGCTTTGACTAGAGTGTCTTGATAATCCGATCCTGAATGAGTTATATTCCATGTGTGTGTGAGGTTTTGTGTATTCTGTGCATTGCATTTGATGTTTAGAACTTGCCTCGTGTGTTTGCAAAGCGAAATAGTAGTTTTATTCAGTCTTGGAAGTGATATATGTGTTTCTTTGTTGAGCCAGTTATATGCTTTTACCCACCTAATTGTTATGTATCTTAGTTAACCCGTTTGAGCCTGTAATCCTATTTATTTGGCAACCACAATACAAGTCTTACCCATCTGCTTGAATTGACCATCTCTTTGAACCGTGTACCTCTCATGAGCACTTGAATTTGTGATAAACTTTGTAAATGTTAAAGTGCGGGATGGTTGGTTTGGCTTTTGAGTGGAACAAATGAAATAAGGAGAAAGGTGCACTAGTTTGAAAAAGTAAGAGCCACTTGGATTGAAAAAAAAAAGGAAATATTGTATTGTTGTGCAAAATATTCTTTGATAGTGGTAACTCTTGATGTAATTGTGCTTAAAGAAGTAGGCAGTTAATATATATTGATGTGAAGGTGAATTTATGGTTTGACATAAGTGTGGGGCTTTGAACAGTGAAATGTATGTACTAAAGTGCTGAGGGAGGTGTAGTCACTCTTATATCTAAATATATCCTCCCGCAGCCTAGATTACTACCAGTGAAAGTCCTACTTGATCCTTGACTGAATGAGCTCCATTAGTAGAGTAGCACACTACGAGCAAGCCTATGGTGAATCTTTTGTGGCATATGAATGTTATTTCTGAGAGTGAGTAAATTCTTTCTATCTTGAGTTCCTAATTGTTCTTAAATTTCATGGTGTGTGGAACTACTCTCTCTTGTGGTGTGAGGTCATTTGATTCATGAAGGAAAGGTAATGTTGTTGACCTCTATGTTAGAGTAAGTGAGCCGGGTTATAAATAATGCATGGTGCTTGTGAGTCAAATCTTGAGGCGAGGATGTTACTTAGAGTGTTTAATCTATTTTAAATATTCTTGGTATGATGAGTTATGAGAGTTGTTTAAAAAGGTCATGTCTATATAAAGTGTAGTTGATTGCTCGAGGACGAGCAATGGTTTAAGTGTGGGGTGTTGATGGTAGGCTATAATATCGTTTTTTAGTCGCTTATTGCACTCTAATTTACTGCACTTTTATTGTGTTTGAGCTTTAATCGCTAGTGTTTTGTACTTATTGTATGTTTTATGCCTTGTAAGAGTGATTCCGAGCTATGTAGATGTCTGGAATGAATTCGAGCTATTTGGAGCTTTGAAGTCTGGGTAAAAGCCTGCCGGGATCGCGTTCAGGATCGAAAACCACATCTGGATATCAAAAAGCGAGGAAATATCCGTACTCTAAGAAAAGCCCACAGCCGCGGCGCGTGGGGCGCCTCGTGGGGAACAGTGCGTGTGCAAAATCCTGCTGCCTGTCAGAACTAGTTCTCTAGACTTCCCCACTGATGCCCTGCATGGCGCGTTGCCCCATGCAGCGCGCTTGTGCAATTTTTACAGAGTGACAATCCTATTTCGGCTAGGAGAAGGTGTTTTCGTCTGGGCCTGACCCTACTTGGTATAAATACATGAAAAAATATTATGTTTTGGACTTTTTGACATATTGGAGACCTAAGGAGTCTAAGGAGGAGTTGGAGAAGCAAAAGCACAAGGAGTTCATTATTTGATCCTCACTCAAGACCCGAGTTTGGATCGTTTTATGTTTTTCTTTACTTTAAATATATTTGTGATGAATTACTCCATATCTATGGAGTAGTTCTCTTTAGGGTTTGATGGATTTGGTGTATTGATTATTGTTTGTGGATTATAAATCTAGTTTTATGTATTGAAGTATTTTTGGATGATTTAGTTGTTGCATCTATATTTACTAGTTTATGTAATCGAGAGAGGCATAACTTGTGATATCTTTGCATTATATTGTCGGTTGAGTTCATTAATTCTTCTTAATTATGGAAAGAGTCTAGTTGAATCATTGATTAATCCTAGTTAGGAGGATAATTGAGAGAGGTTCTCCTAAAGACCAATCCACTATGCATTCTTGCATATCTTCACGTGCTTAAATTGGTTCATCTTGTGAGGTTGAAACTTAATCCAAAGAGGAGGTTCTTCTAATGTTTGAACTAATAATTGAGTGAATTCGAGAGACTCACTTAAACATTAGAAGTGAATTATCTAGAGTTAGATCCCAAACAATTATCTTGCACCTATCCTATCAACCCCTATTTTCTCCCACCGATAACTTCCTTGTTTACCTTTGTTGCGATAGTCATTAGTCAATAGCTCTAGATTCTTAGTTTATTATAGTTTTAATCACATAAATCTCAATTGTTAATCATCTTGGATAGCAATTAAACTAGAAACTACGAAAACATTGTTTAAATTCAATCCATGTGAATATGATATTATACTATACTATCTTTAACTAGCGAGGATAATTAAAGTGGTGTTTTACGCTCGTTGCAATTCCATATTACTTTTCATGAATTTTTAACATCAAAATTATGAATTTTATGGTTAAACTTAGGAGTTTTGGGTAGAATTTAGGGATTTTATAAAATTGACATTTAGACCTCAAATTATGATCACATTTAGAAACAAATCATCTATCCGGACTCAGGGATGAATGGGTAATCAAAATTTGGTCCGAATCTTAGATCTTAACCAAGCGGAACCGGGATTGACATTTGTTGACTTTTTCAAAGATGATCAAATTGAACCTTTTTCATTCAAGGGTAGTTTCTAAAGCTTATTTTGGATTGTTTGGTCGACAATTGACTAGATTTGGTATGTTTGGAGCCTTGTTCCAAAAGCAAAGCCATGATTGATTGTTGATTTGATTGCGGAGTGAGGTAAGTATCGTGGTTAACTTTGACTTGAGGGAATTAGAACTTGTTTGTCTATTTTCTACGTGAATTATGTGTGGGATGGCATATAAGCAAGGTGGCGAGTATATATTTATTTTCATGGGTTAAATCATGCCGGTTGGTATTATCTTATTGTACCATTTTGTTTCATTTACTACACCTTCCATGTCGTAGTTAGATTGTTACTCTTTAATTGTTCGCTTATTTTGAACTTGTTGTGATATTGATAACTGAATTTGCTTATTCTAGCACCATGTTTGAAGTTGAAATTTGCTTCCCACCTTGCTTGATACTTCGGGTTATTAATATTGCTTGGTGAGGAGGAGTGAAAAGCACGAAGGGTGTTGCCACACTATATTTGCATATTATTCATTGATTGAGTGAATGTGAGGATTACAGCATAAAGGGTAATGACATGCACTTTTTTTTTTTTGCTAAACTTTTTTTTTTAACTTCAAACACGAGTCACTTTATTGCCACTGCGCGCAAAAAGAAGTTGCCGAAGCAAGACTAGGCCTTACTTTCATATACATTTTGGAGCTTGTACTAGTAGGACTCAAGATTTGTAAACATAAAAGTTCCCTAGCTATGAACAAACTAGTTGACCCCAAAATAAGGTGGCAATAAATCTGGGAGTTCAAGGTGGCTCGAACATGAGCATGCTTGTTCTCCTCATCTTGACTCGAAATGAAGGGATTTGCCATCTATCTGTGTTCAAAAATCTTTTAGTGTGACTAGGTAAAGAAGGAAAATTTATACATATGTACTGGTTTTCCTGATTGTGGCTTAGAGAGGCCATTCTATCTACAACTTAGTTGGCCTCTCTAAAACAATGATTGGTGAAAATAAATTGTCTATTAATGAGTTTCTTAATATCTTGGACTGCATTTTTTATTCTTCACGGAATGTTCCAGTTGCCAGAGATGCAATTTTGTAGTGATATTGAATCAGTTTCATCAATGATCAAGTTGAACCCTTTTTCTATACACCACTTGATCCCAAATAAGAAAGCACATGCCTCAGCCCAATTGCTTGTACCTTGCCCCAGAGGAATAGAGTAGGCCATTATAAATTTTCCCAGATTGTCCCTCACTACACCTCATCCTCCACATTCTCCATTTCTGCATGAACCATCACTGTTAAGTTTCACGAACAAGATAGGTGGTTTAATCTATTTCACCACAGAGGTGTTAGTTTCCATTAGAGGTAGCTCCCAAACTCTACACAGGTTCTCCTATGAGTAACTGAACTCCAATTTCCTGAATTGAGCTTTGACAATTTGTATAATATTAAAGTTGATCGGTGAGATAGTTCTTGCAACTGTTGGTCTCTCCATTTCATATTTAGAGCTGCATCTTGACCTCCATAACTCCCATATTACTATAGGTGGAAGTATCATGCAAATATAGGCAGCCACAGAGTTAGCAATATTATGATTCCAGTAGTTTGCAAGAAAGTTTCTAAGTGGTACTCCCCTGTATACAATGCCAAACTTGTCAGCATAGTAGTCGCATATGAGCTGCGCATATTGTCCACTGATGAACAAATGTTGAACAGACTCTTCTGCAAGTTGTATATTTAAACATGTACAATAACAACACTTAGAAACACTATTAGTGCCAAATTTTTTAGTTCTATCATCAGTGGGAATTGTGTCATGGACAGCTCTCCATGTAATGCAAGCCATTTCAAAAGGCATATTTTTGTGCCAGATCATGCTATCAAATTGGGAGATATGTTTCCTCTGTCTTTGTTTCTTCCATGCAGAGGATATGGAGAAATTTCCATCTTGAATTTATTCCAGATTGGGATGTCATTCTCATTAGAATGAAGATTGATTTAAAATCCTGAAATCTGGTCTTTCACACTATCAGGAGGCTGGATATTTAAAGTGGACTAGTCCCAGTGACCATCATTTAGAACTTCATTGACCTTGATATTATCATGTAAAAATAGCTCCTCCCATTCTATTGTGCAGAGGACCAAGCTTGGACCAGTTGTCAAACCAAAAGCTGATATTCCCTTTTTTTTCAAATGCCATTGAATGCAGGGCTCCATTTTACTCTTCAGATTACACATGGCCTTCCAACTATGAGATTGCTCATTCCTCCAATGGAGGTTGACAGGATGCTCATTGCCAATGTATTTGGCTTTCATGAATTGTGGCCATAGGGAATTATTGGTTCTAAGGTCCCACCATTAATATCTTCAAGCCTTCTAAAGTTAGCTCCCCCCTCTTTATAGGAGAAGCATAAATTAGACCAGGAGACCCCATAGTATCAACCCCCCTCTTATTGGCCAGACCAGAAAAATCTGGCTATAAACTTCTCAATCATATCCAGGGACTCTTTAGGAGGATGAACAGCTGCCATAGTTTGAATATTGATGGCTAGAAGAATATGTCTAATGAGGATAGCCCTGCCCCCACTAGACAAAAACTTTAAATGCCAACCTCTAACTATGTTGATAATTTTGGTAACCATATCAGCAAATATAGAAATCTTCTTTCTCCCATAGTAGATAGGGCAACCTAGATACCTCATGGGAAGTTTATCAAACCTCATACCAAGAATCCTTCCTACTCTTCTCATAGTGCTCTGAGGGGTATTCTCAGCTATAGATTAGAAGCTTTTGTTCTTGTTTAACAATTGTCCAGAAACAGATTCATAAGTATTCATAGTATTAAGACTAAGCTGGAGGGAGTACTTTTCACCACTAGTAAAGAGGATAGTATCATCAGCAAAGGCCAGATGGTTGACTTGAGGGCCTTGTCTCTTCATGTAGAAACCACGAAATCTCTTATTGTTCTGAAGTGCATTGAGCATCTGAGACAACAATTCAGCACTAAGGACCAAAAGGAAAGGAGTAAGAGGGTCACCTTGTCTAAGTCCTCTACTAGATTTAAAGAAGCCATGCCTACTACCATTGACTATCAGAGAGTACCAATTATTAGAAATGAACCTGTAGATAAGATTAATCCATTCCTCAGCAAAGCCCAGATTTCTTAACATGAAGCATAGATATGGCCAGGAAACTCTATCAAATGCCTTAGCCATGTCAAATTTAACAACAACATTGACCTCTCATAGGCTTCTTAATATCAGATACAATTTTCTGAGCTAGAAGAATGTTTTCAGTGATGGCTCTACCTTTCACAAAGCCACTTTGGTTAGTAGAGATAATTTTAGGCAAGAGGGAGCTAAGTCTAGCATCGATTACCTTGGCAATGATTTTTCCAGTAACATTACATAGACTAATTGGTCTAATATCTTAGAAGCTTTGGGGGGAATCAATTTTTGGGAGCATCACCAAGCAAGTATGAGAGAAGAATCTAGGTAAGACAGCCCCATTGAAGAAACCTACAGCTTCTCTATGAACACCATTTCCAACCACGGACCAAGCAGTTTGATAGAATCTTCCACTAAGGCCATCAGGACCTGGTGCACTATCAGGATCAATAGAGAAGACACTATCTTTTACTTTTTGAGTAGAGGGAGTGGACAACAGGAAGTTGTTATCATCATCATTGATAACTTTTTTTGTAATATTCAAAGCTTGAAGATCGTCAGTAGTGTTATCAGCGCTGAAAAGATCCTAAAAAAACGTTACTCCGGCATAAGCTATCTCAGAAGTACCCTCCACCCAATTACCATTACCATCTTTGATATTTATGATGGACAACTTTTTCCTTCTATCTCTAATGGCACCATGAAAGAAGATAGTGTTCTCATCACCTTCAGTTAACCAGTTACTCTGGCTTTTTGTCTAAGCATACTATCTTGCAATTTCAAGAACTTGGTGAATTCTGATTTAGCTTTGGATAACTTGAGCCTGTTGTTTTGGTTGTTGTCAACAAGGTAGATTTCTTCCAGTCTTCTAATCTCCACTTCCGGCTTTTTAGGTTCCTCATAAATAGCCCCAAAGGCAGTTCTAGACCAAGAGCTTAATGCACTGCATACTCTCGTGAATTTTTTATGCAAATTGTAAAGAGGATTGTCATTGTCTTCTCCAAGCCAGTCCTGTTGAATCACATTAAGGTACTTCTCATGCTCCACCCAGAAATTCAGAAACTTGAAATGCCTAACATGCTCAGAAAGACAAGGACCACAAGAAATCAATAGTGGAGAGTGATCAGAACAAGATCTAGGCATGTGTGTGACTGAGGTCCCACAAAATAGATTGAACCATTCAGCATTGTAAACTAATCTGTCTAGTTTTTTCCATATAGTGTTTGGGGGATCTCTATTGTCATTCCATGTGAAATCAGATCCTACATAACCCCTATCTTGTAACTCACAATTAGAAACACAAGACATGAAGTCAAGACTCTCCTCAACTCTAAAATCTCTGCCCCCTAGTTTCTCTCCAGCATTGGAAATAACACTAAAGTCCCCCACAACTCCCCATGGACCATTGATGGTATTGCCAGTAGCTCTAAGATCATCCCATAGAAGGTTCGTTAATTGTTATCACATTTGGCATAAACTACAGTCATGAAGAAGGATATATGCCTTTGTGTAGCAGTGATATGTATTAATACATGTTGTTCTCTGTCTTTCATGATATCCAGCACATATTCATTGGACCATAGAATCCAGATGTTGTTGGAGCAATTATGGAAACAAGATTGGTTACTCTGTCTTCTTTTAAATCTGTCTATCTTTCTTGCTGCAGCCATAGGCTCTTGAAGGAAGACAAAAGGAATTTTGTATTGTTGCTTGATAGTTTTGAGCCTTTCAGTAGCACCTTGTGAACCTATCCCCCTAATATTCCATGATATTGTATTGATCATGAAAACTATCAGGTTAATGGTGTGTTTGTTCTCCTTGGATGTTGTCTGATCCATTGGAACAAGAAAACTGTGTTCCTCTCCTGTTCAAATTTCGCAACCTCCTTGGACACAAATTGTTGAAGAAAGTGACATCTTGTTGAACCTGATTAATAGTATCCTTCATGCCTTCAATTAATAGGTCCTTTCTGGCAGTCTGAATTAGTTCATCATCTGATTTGGAGCTAGGTTGTTCTTCTGTTAAGCCTTCCATGGAAGTGTCATTTTCCTGATCTTTGTAGGTTGTATCCTCTATTGTGGAGCTTGATAACTGTATAGGCTCATTATATATTTTGACAGACATATGAGCCTCTGTTCTATCCATTTCTGCTCCCTCATGCACTCTCTCTTTAAATTTTCTCCCAGCATAGCTATCATTCAATTTGGGATCCAATCCATAGAGAGGTGCATTTAATTGACTAAAGCCATCGCCTATCTCCTTATTTTGATTCAAACTAGCAGGTTCAGGGATTAGAGAAACTTCAATAGGAATGAGAATTGAATCTCTTCTTGTTGTTGCACAGTTTTTGCATCTCTTCATTTGTCACATGAACTTGACTGAAATCCATGACTTGGCATTCGTCATCTTTCTCCTCTGGATAATAGTTTTTTTCCCCTGTTTAATTTTTTTCCTGGCCTCCCTTGACCTTCTGGATTTGGAGTTTCTTCCTGTCCTTGGTGTTTCTTTCCCTATCGAGTCTGGTAAGCTTCTGAGGCAATTGTGTAGAGCTGATAGTTACCTCAAACAAAGACTCAGTGTTGTCTATATTTACAACATCCATGGCTTCATTTTCCTTCATAGTATTGTGTGTTACCACCACTATTTTTTGCCCTTCTTTGGTTTTGTAGCCTTGTTGTACCCTTCCTTGTTTAGACTATTGGTTGATATTGTTATTTCCTCCCATACCAACCTATGTGACCTTTGTTCTAAAATTCGTGTTTCTCTTTCCTTTCTTACTCACAAATGTTTTCCTTCCCTCTTGATCAACAGATTCTTTCATGAGCTCTTCAGACAACACTTGATGGGTAGGGACTGAGTTTGCCTTTTTTGATGGATAATGCATTAGAGTTTTCTCTAGTCATTTGATGGTCTTCATATCTTCTGCTGGTATCTTGATGGTTGATTTCCTCTGTGGTCCTGTTGGAGACAACAATATTCCCGTGTTTGTTTTCCTTTCTCCCTACTTCTTTTTTCAATTCTGGATGCAAAATTCTACATGTTACATCAGAATGACCTAGCATTTTGCAGTGTGTGTAGAAGGCAGCTATGATTTCATATTCAATCTTTTGCACAACAATTTCCTTGCTGCCTTCGTCGTTGATAATTTTCAGCAGCACCTCTTCAACAAGAGGTTTTGCCAAGTTAATCTCCACTCTAACTTTAGCTGTAGTTGGTCTAATTTTGGGCATAGTTGTCTTGTCCATGATTAGAGGGATTCCCACAGGTTCAAGGATGGGACATAAAGCATCCCATTCATAATAGTGTCAAGGAAGGTTAGGAAGAGTAATCCAGATAGGGGCAAATGACGACTCGACATCAGCTTTGAATGTAGCTGGCCATTTTTGTATAACTATTATGTTGTCTCTGCCAAAAGACATGTAATTTCTCGAAATTACCTCAAAGTGATCCGTTTTGTTATTGAAGTCAATGAAGACATGATGCATATCATAAGCTCCAATCTTAATATTGCCTTTTCTAGGGATAATTTTAGCAAATTCAATTCGTATGAGTTCTATAGAGGATCTAATACGAGTAAACTTACCGATAATAGTCCATTTGCAGGTTTGAGCAAGTGAGTCATTCTCCTCTTTAGTGAAAGTAACCACTGGTTATCCTTCAAACAGACCATAAGGTCTGTAAGGAAGAGTTATAGAGCCTCGTATGTTGCTGTTATCTACATTTCTCAACACACCTTTATAAGAGGTTTGGGATGAAGATCCAGTACCAAAATTTCCTGTATGAGAGACAACTCCATTACTAGCAGTAGTAATTCCGGAGCCTTGTACCTTATCCCCTTCTAGATTTAGGGGAGGAAAGTTCCCTTGTTGCGTGATTTTTGAATTGTTGGTGAAATTTGGTTGACTACATGTATATAAGGCTTTAGAACAGGAAAATTTTGTTGGTTGGTTGATAATAACTAATTGCTCTGAGGTATACATGCATGAATTTGGATATGATGGATGGGGGGAACCGGTAGGTCCACCGATTATAGCATGTGGATCTTGCCGGAAAATTGATCGAGAGAAGGGGGGGAGATAGAAAGAGCCGTTAAAGAAGAAGATTAGCCGTTAGAGAAAGAGGAAAGTTAGAGAGAAGATGTTGCTTCTCTCTCTAGAATTCTTTCGTCCTAAATTGCGGGTGATGACATGCACTTGTGTGCTTTATTATTATTATCATGTAAGGATGAAAGTAAAAGTATGAAGGTTGATGTTGTGCACATGCTTTACTTGTGCTACATGATGAGGATGAGAGTAAAAGCACGAAGGGTGATATGTTGCAATTCGTTGATTTTATTGCTTTTACTTGATATTGGGATTGTGAATTCAACTTGGCGGTTTTGTTGCTTATATCCGAAAAAAGACTTACGTGGTGGATCTTTGCTTATTGTTCCGATTGTTGTCCCTTATATATATATATATATATATATATACATACATACATATATATATATATATATATATATATATATATATATATATA